>NW_026465260.1:0-13831 GCF_026875155.1 Cherax quadricarinatus
GTAAGGTCCCTCGTGCATGGTGCCTTGTTTCAAGGATTCCCACAAGCCTAGCATTCTAAAACCATGCCCCATGATTGTAAATATGTAAATATATGATGAACATTGTATTATACAATTTTTGTCAGTTTATTTAAAAAAAAAAACAACAGTGGTAAACAATAATTGATAAAAAATTTAGTGCTTTTATTTTTTCAATAAGGGGTTTTTTTATATACATTATATACGATTGGTCTCCGGGGCCCCAAATTTATGGAAAAGAAAAAAATTTTGGAAAAGAAAAGAAAAAACTAAAAAACCGCTAAAAAAGTAATGCCTATGGGGTGGAATTCGTCGATGTTGCCCCCACCCCATCATTTGGAAAAAACTTTTGGCACGTATTCGGTAAGTACTGATCAAAATTTTTTTTTTTTTGGTCTTATTACCTTCACAAAAAAAATGCTCTTAAAATTCGAAAGGCAAAAAATTTTTTTTTTTTTTTCAAAATTTCTTGCCCTGGGCACCACTTCGATTTTGGCCGGGGACCTAAAGGGGTTAAATCTCCCAACAAGCTTTTGAACGAAAAAAATTTTGCCTCGCCTCCGAAAAACTCCCTTAGGATTCGTCTGGGCACGTCCCATAGTGGCCCGCGCCGGGTTTTTTACAACCAGCCATGCGGCGCATCTAACATACATTCTAATTTCACATTACCCCCATGTTTTTAGGGGTTTTAACTGCAAAAAAAAGTCCACCATGGACCCCAAGAAACTTCTAGTCCCAACCCTGTGTAAAAATGGGAAAATTTATTTATGGAATTGAAAAAAAGTTTAAGGAAAATTTTTGCAAAAGTGATTGAATTTAAAACCTTTAGGGAGAAAATCCCCCCGGGCCCACACTACGCAAGCCGTTTTGGGCAACCTGTACAATCCAATGTTATGGCCCATTTTAGGAAAGTTTAAAGGAAAGGGGGGTCTGCCCTATGGACGTTTTTGCTGGCAACAGGGGGTCAAGTGACTCTAAAGCTGGTCCTTGCATAAAAAAAGAAGAGAAGTAACCCCGGAAAAGGACTTGCTACCTCAAGTCCAAGGAAGGGGATTCCCCCTTCAAAACAATAACTTCCACACTCTCCCCCCACCCCAAAATTCACCACCAAATTTTTCAAAAAAGGTAAGTGTCTTATTCATTTTTTGAAAGGTAAAAATTGTGCATGTCTTCTTTGTTTTTGTGTTTAAAATTTATTTCATTGGTAAAAAAAATTTTTTTTCATACTTTTTGGGGGGTCAGGAATGGTTAATTTGATTTTTCCCTTATTTCTTTGGGGGAAAAATTTAAAAAACTAACGATAATTTTTAGCTTACGATAGCTCTCAGGAAAAGGGTTAAATCATAAGGTAGGGGGGCCACTGTACGTACATTACGTAAACATTTTAAAAATACAGTGGAACCTCTATTGCAGATTCAAAGGAGTTTTTCCCAAAAACGAGCAGCATGGTCAATTTTTGCTTCCATACGCAGAAAATTTCCACAAGCGAGCAACCCCAAGGGGGGTTCCCTTTACACTGGGGAGGGGTCTTGTCTTTATCTTGGGGAATTTTTATCTCATTTGTTTGTTGGGCTATCTTATTGAAAAATTGGGGAAATTTGAGGGAAAACTTTTTAATGTAAAACCAAAAATGAAAAAAATTTTGCATAATAATGGAGTCACTTCTCGCAATTTGCCCAAACCCTTTTTTTGGGAATTTTGAATGGTTTTTTTTTTGGTTGTATTCTCGTTTTTTTTTTGGGTTATTTTATAGAATGGAAGATAAAATTACAGAAAAAAATATGATTTTGATTCTTTTCCCATGTTTGAAAAGTTACCTTGAAATAGAGCTCAACCTAGGAGAAAAGGTCCATTGCTTTGTTGTTTCAGTGTAACAAATGACGTCACAGTAAAATCATATTTTTTTGTGTGAATAAAAATTACAAATAATTTATAAATAATAATAATAATAATAAAAATAATAATAATAATAATAAATAATAATACCTAGGTAGTAGGTTGGTAGACAGCAACCGCCCGGGGAGGTACTACCGCCCCTGCCAAGTGAGTGTAAAGCAAAAGCCTGTAATTTTTTTTACATGATGTAGGATTGCTGGTGTCCCTTTTTCTGTCTCAAAAACAGCAAGATTTCAGGTACATCTTGCTACTTCTACTTACACTTAGGTCACACTACACATACATGTACAAGCATATATATACACACACCCCTCTGGGTTTTCTGCTATTTTCTTTCCGTTTTTGTTCTTGTTTATTTCCTCTTATCCCCATGGGGAAGTGGAACAGAATTCTTCTTCCGTAAGCCATGCATGTTGTAAGAGGCGACTAAAATGCCGGAGAAAGGGGGCTAGTAACCCCCTTCTCCCGTATAAATTACTAAATTGAAAAGAGAAACTTTCGTTTTTCTTTTTGGGCCACCCTGCCTCGGGGGGATACGGCCAGTTTGTTAAAAAAAAAAAATAATAATAATAACGATAATAATAATAATAATACAGTGGACCCCCGCATAGCGACTTTAATCCGTGCAAGAGGGCTCTTTGTTATGCGAAATGGTCGGTATGCAAATTTGAATTTTCCCCATAAAAATAATGGAAATCAATTAATCCGTGCAAGACACCCAAAAGTATGAAAAAAAAAATTTTACCACATGAAATGTTAATTTTAATACACCAAACTGAAAAAGGCATGCACAAATTACATGACACTTACTTTTATTGAAGATCTGGTGATGATTGATGGGATGGGAAGGAGGGGAGAGAGAGTGTTAGGTTTAGAAGGGGAATCCCCTTCCATTAAGACTTGAGGTGTCGAGTCCTTTTCTGGGGTTACTTCCCTTCTTCTTTTAATGCCACTGGCCCCACCTTCAAGTCACTGGACTTCTTTCGCACAACATATCTGTCCATAGGGGCCTGAACCTCTCGTTCCTTTATGACTTCCCTAAAGTTTTTTCACAACATTGTCATTTGTACAGGTTGCCAACAGGGCTTGCAATAGCTGTGTGAGGGTGATTTTCATCCATGAAGGTTTGCACTTCAAGCCACTTTGCACAGATTTCCTTAATCTTTGTAGTAGGCAACTTCTTCAATTTCTCTCTCCCCTCCTCTGAACCAGTTTTCCTCAGGTCTGGCCTTTTGCTGTTGAAGTTGATCTATCAGCTCATCAGTGGTTAGTTTCTTCATTGTCCTCCTCCACCCACTCTTCCACATCCTCCCACTAACCCCCAAACCCCAAGGATTTTCCCCAAATTTGCCACAATGGATTCCTCAACTGGCATTATCCTCTCAGGGTTAGCCTCAAACCCTTCAAAATCCCTTTTGTCTACACATTCTGGCCACAGTTTCTTCCAAGCAGAGTTCAAGGTCTTCTTAGTCACTCCCTCCCAACTTACCTATAAGGTTTACACAATTGGGAATATTAAAGTGCTCTCTCCAAAACTCTCTTAAGAGTCAGTTGAGTTTTCTGAGGTCACTACAAAGCACCTTTCAAACAGAGCTTTTGTGTACAGTTTTTTGAAGTTTGCAATAACCTCTGTCCATGGGCTGCAGGAGAGGAGTGGTATTAGGAGGCAAAAACTTCCCCTTTAATGAATTTCATGTCCCCAAAAAAGTCCTCGGGCCATGTCTGTGGGGATGACCAGGGGCATTGTCCTAACACCAGGAGGCACTTAAAGTTTTCTAATTTCTTTTCAGTTTAGGTTTAATCTTTCACACTGGGGCAAATGCAGGTGTAACCAGTCATAGAAAAGTCCCTAGTGACCCATGCCTTACTGTTTGCCCTCCACAGCACACACAAATTCTCCTTGAAGGACATTCTTTTCCCTAAACGGTCTGGAGTTTCAGAGTGATACTTAATAAAGGCTTCCTTGCAATCACCATAGCATTGGACCACTCAACAAAGTAAGCCTGTCTTCATAGGCTAGTTCCTGGAGTGCCTTTTCCTCCTCAGAAATGTAGGTCCGGCTTGGCATTTTTTCCCCAAAACAGGCCTGTTTCATCACATTAAAACACTTTTTAAGGTTTCATCCTTCACGTCTATGTACTCCTTGAATTCCTGCACATATTTTCACTGCTTTTGGCCGAACTGCAGCCTCACCATGCCTTACACACTATGTATGCCATACGCTTCAAATTCTCAACCAAACCCTTTTTGCTGGCCTTAAATTTCACTCACATAAATCACTAGTTCAGGCATTTTTTAATAAATCTCATGAAACTTCCTAGCCTTTCGATTATGACGCTTGAGAACGCTATCTCCTGCTAGCTGTTTTTCATTTATCCAACCCCATAGAGCCTCTCAAATTTTCCCATCACTGCGATCTCGTTTGGGAAAAACAGTTAAACCTTTGGCAAGAAACAGCTTCCTTGATTTTTTGTGCCCAAATAGTAGCGATGGTTGGGATTGGGTTTCTTGTACAACCTGGCCAGGTCGGCGACACGCACTCCACTTTCATACTTATCAATGAATCTTTTCTCACCTATTGTAATTCTCACCCTTATTCTGTAGGTTGCACTAAAGCTTTCTTTGGGGCCATGGTCACTTATTTGGCTCATAAAATCACCAAAAACACGTTAAAATACAAATGTTCTGATTGTATGCTGGAGTTACCGCGGAGGCATGCGGGTAAAAAAATGCACAGCGGCACAGGGAAGGCGGGGCTAAGGGCACTTTGGGACCCGTCTTGACGAAGAGCGGTGAGCGGGTTTTTGAGCGTATGCTAGCAAAATTTTGTGAAAAAGCGAGGGTAGGGGGATTGTAACGTTATGTGATGGCACGGTATGTGGGGGTTCCACGTAATATGAAATAAAATAAAAATATGAAAATAGCATACGTATAATAATAAATAATAAAATAATAGTATAAACAAAAATAATAAAAATCTAATAATTATTGGTATAATAAATACATATAATATGTACTACATATAAAATTATAATAACGATGGCTTAAAAAGGGCCGCCCACTAGATTGGGCGGGGTTTACCACAACAAAGAAGGGAGTGGTTGTGGCCACCCCCACTGTACAAAGACATTTATTTATTCTAGGGTTATTCGTGTTTCTATGTTATTTATATTGTCTGTTTTTCTAATTAGATAACTGTGATATATAATAAGCATACAATGATATTAGCAAATTATTCATAAAGAATTTTCCGGTCTCCAGACAACTCTCGCCCCACTGCCGCCCCTCGCCCATACACTACATGAATGACATATTTATTCATTCTAGAGTAATATATCTTTTTTTCTATGTTTCATATTTTTGTTATGTCATACTAGATAACTGTGATAGAATAAATAAGCCGTATAGATGATATTAGCAAAATTTTTCATGAAGTATTTTGCCCGGTCTCCGACAAACTCTCGTCCACCGCTGACAAGCCCCATACCACTACATGAATGACATATTTTATTCATTTTAGAGTATAAATCAGTTTCTATGTTATTTATATTGTTTATATATATCATATAGATGAAGTGAGAGAGATAAATAAGCCGAAAGAGTTGATATTAGCGAAATTATTGATACAGAATTCCATTGGAAGGATTAATTGCATTTCAATTAATTTTAATGGGGAAAAAAATTTATTCTGCCAAACAAGCAAATCCATTTGGCAAGCAAGGTCATGGAACGGATTAAACTCGCAAGAAGAGTTCCACTGTATACCAGAAATTTTAAATGGTGCAAAGGTGATATTAAAAAAATATCAAAGATGGCTGACACAAACCCCACTACCATTATATTATGCTCCTCACTTAGTGACGAATTCGTTACCGACGGGGTCTTAGAATGGAACCTGTCATTACTGAAAAGAGACTGTATTAATATATACATCTTTATATATGATTTTATAAAGTGATAAGTGAAAAAGACCCATGTGCAACATTCGTCATCCAGTGGTTTCTTCAGTAAAAACAAAGAGTAAACAGTTGGAAGACATGAAGAGGTAAAAATTTAGGGGATCACCATGAGTCTTGATAGAAGGTACTCATTTCCCTTTAGTCTTGATAAAGGTACTCAGTCCTTCAGTCTTGATAGAAGGGTACTCAGTCCTTCAGTCTTGATAGAAGGTATTCAGTCCTTCAGTCTTGATAGAAGGTACTCAGTCCTTCAGTCTTGATAGAAGGGACTCAGTCCTTCCCGTCTTGATAGAAGGTACCCCGTCCTTCATCTTGATAGAAGGTACTCAGTCCTTCAGTCCCTTTATAAAGGTACTCAGTCCTTCAGTCTTGATAGAAGGTACTCAGTCCTTCAGTCTTGATAGAAGGTACTCAGTCCTTCAGTCTTGATAGAAGGTACTCAGTCTTCAGTCTTGATAGAAGGTACTCAGTCCTTCATCTTGATAGAAGGTACTCAGTCCTTCAGTCTTGATAGAAGGACTCAGTCCTTCAGTCTTGATAGAAGGTACTCCCGTCCTTCAGTCTTGATAGAAAGGGACTCAGTCCTTCAGTCTTGATAGAAGGGACTCATCCTTCAGTCTTGATAGAAGGTACTCAGTCCTTCAGTCTTGATAGAAGGTACTCAGTCCTTCAGTCTTGATAGAAGGTACTCAGTCCTTCAGTCTTGATAGAAAGGTACTCAGTCCTTCAGTCTTGATAGAAGGTACTCAGTCCTTCAGTCTTGATAGAAGGTACTCAGTCCTTCAGTCTTGATAGAAGGTACTCAGTCCTTCAGTCTTGATAGAAGGTACTCAGTCCTTCAGTCTTGATAGAGGTACTCAGTCCTCAGTCTTGATAGAAGGTACTCAGTCCTTCAGTCTTGATAGAAGGTACTCATCCTTCAGTCTTGATTTGAAGGTACTCGTCCTTCAGTCTTGATAGAAGGTACTCAGTCCTTCAGTCTTGATGAAGGTACTCAGTCCTTCAGTCTTATAGAAGGTACTCAGTCCTTCAGTCTTGATAGAAGGTACTCAGTCCTTCAGTCTTGATGAAGGGACTCAGTCCTTCAGTCTTGATAGAAGGTACTCAGTTTCCCTTCAGTCTTGATAGAAGGTACTCAGTCCTTCAGCCTTGATAGAAGGTACTCAGCCCTTCAGCCTTGAGAGAAGGTACCAGCCCTTCAGCCTTGAGAGAAGATACTCATCCTTCAGTCTTGAGAGAAGGTACTCAGTCTTTCAGTCTTGATACAAGGTACTCAGCCCTTTAGTCTTGAGAGAAGGTACTCAGTCCTTCAGTCTTTACAGAATGTGCTCAATCCTTCAGTCGTGATAATAGAGTTATCAAGACTGAGGAACTGAATGCTTCTCTTCAAGACTGAAATATGGCTAAACATCTTCGCAATAAAAACACCCAAGTGTTGCAAATACAGTGGACCCTCAGTTATTGGCAGTAATCTGTTCTAGAAGGTCGGCCGAAAACCGAAATGGCCGAAACCAAAATAATATTTTCCCATAAGAATTAATGTAAATACAATTAAACCGTTCCAGAAAAAAATATTCACAAAAAAATAATTTAACAATTACAAAAACTGTTGTCCAGAGGGCTGAGGAAGGGTTGTTGAGGTGGTTCGGACATGTAGAGAGAATGGAGCGAAACAGAATGACTTCAAGAGTGTATCAGTCTGTAGTGGAAGGAAGGCGGGGTAGGGTCGGGCCTAGGAAAGGTTGGAGGGAGGGGGGTAAAGGAGGTTTTGTGTGCGAGGGGCTTGGACTTCCACGGGGATGCATGAGCGTGTTTGATAGGAGTGAAAGGAGACAAATGGTTTTTTTAAACTTGACGTGTTTTTGGAGTGTGAGCAAAGTAACATTTATGAAGGGATTCAGGGAAACTGGCAGGCCGGACTTGAGTCCTGGGGATGGGAAGTACAGTGCCTGCACTCTGAAGGAGGGGGGTTAATGTTGCAGTTTAAAACTCAGTGTAAAGCACCCTTCTGGCAAGACAGTGATGGAGTGAATGATGATGAAAGTTTTTCTTTTTTCGGGCCACCCTTGCCTTGGTGGGGAACGGCCAGTGTGTTAATAAAAAAATAAATAAATATAAAATAAACCCTTTTTTGAAGGCTAATGCTGGGTTCTGGAAGATAGTGAGGAGGAAAGGGGGAAGGGGATTTTCTCCCACCATAAAGACTTTAGGGAGCCAAAGCCCCTTTTCTGGGTTACTTCCTTCTTTGTCTTTTAACCCCTTTTAGGGTCCCCAGGCCCTCTCCGAGACTTGTTCTTAGGGTCGCCCAAATTTAAAAAAAAAAATATTATTTTTTCTTGTGAAAAGATAGAGAATCTTTTCCCGATCATAATGACACCAAAAGTAAGAAATTTGATGGAAAACTTACGGAATTATGCTCTCGCGAAGTTAGCGGTCTCGACAAAGTTTATGCGTTTTCCGATTTTGCCCACTTTGAGCCCTATTTTCGGCCAATTCCAGTGTACTAGTCACAAAAATCATAATATTTCGCTAGAACTCCATTTTTCTATCGAATGAGTACAAGAAACCACCCATTTACCGATTTCAATTACCAATAAAGTGGTCAGAATTTTGCAATTTTGCCAATTTCACACAAATTCAAAGATGCCAATTTCTGAATAGGTCCGAATAAAGAATAAAGACATTCCTGGCACTAAAATAACAAGTACTCTGTTCGTTTGTCACATCCCCAGGCCAATCTTATATTTCTTTGACTTTCCACTCTGAATTTTTATTCTACAAAAAAATAAGATTTACTGTTATGCAGACTACTGCATTAGTATAGAAATGGTAAAAATAATATCAGTTCACTTGTGAAAGAATTAACTCACCAGTTGATGTGTGGTTGGATGCTTGGCATGATTTGTTTACTTTGAGCTTTGGTAAAAATTGAACATTTCTGCTAAATTTGAGCTCAATTTCAAGGTATTTTCATTGTAAAACCAGTCAAAATCATCTCAATTTCTGTAATATGTCTTCCATTCTATAAAATGAGACCAGGAAACTAGAATACAACAATAAATACCATACAAAATACAGTGCAAAGTCGCCGTTTTTAATCCAAAAACACGGTCGTTTTTTTTTTTTTCAATACGCACTGTGTGCGCAGGATTTTTTTATACGCGCACACTGACCACATAGACCCATTCTTTCTATGTAGGCCTACCCCCTTTCTCTCACTAGATTTGAGGGCACTAAAATTTAGGCCCTACTAGTATGTCAAAAACCCTGGGCGTAAGCCGTCTAGTACGGCCGAAACCCTGAAAGGGGTTTAAAGCCACTAGGACCACTTGAGTGTCACTGGACCCCTGTCTCACAAAATAACTGTCCAGAGTGCTCTGTTTCTGGGATCTCTTTAAGATTTTCCCCGAAGTAAGTCAGGGTTTTGTCACTAAAAAATGTTGCAGAAATGGCTTTTTTTCAGCTTTTTCGGGTGGTACTTCTCGACAAAACTTTGCACACCCTTCCACGTTGTGCAAATGTTCTTAATCAATGAAGAAGGCACCTCCTTCACTCCCTCTTCCTCCTCCTCTGAAGCAAGTTCTTCAGCTGCAGTCTGTTGCTGTTCAAGTTGAAGCTCTTGCAGCTCTTCAGTGGTTAGCTCTTCCCTGTGGTCCTCCACCAACTCTTCCACATCCTCGCCACTCACCTCCAACCCCAGGGACTTCCCCAGTGCCATAGACAGGGATATAAGCCACAGTGCTGTGTCTTCCTTTGCAGATGACACCCGAATCTGCCTGAGTGTCTTCCAATGAAGAGACTGCAAGGCTCTAGGCAGACATCAACCAAATCTTTCAATGGGCTGCAGAAAACAATGTGAAGTTCAACAATAAGAAATTTCAATTACTCTGATATGGTAAATGTGAGGAAATTAAAACTTCATCAGAGTATAAAACAAATTCCAACCACACAATAGAGTGAAAAACTAATGTCAAAGACCTGGGAGTGATCATGTCGGAGGATCTCACCTTCAAGGACCATAACATTTTATCAATCGCATCTGCTAGAAAAATGACAGGAAGGATAATGAAACCTTCAAAAACTAGTGGCCAAGCCCATGATGACACTCTCAGGGCACTTGTTCTATCAGGCTGGAATATTTCTGCACACTAACAGCACCTTTCAAGGCAGGTGAAATTGCTGACCTAGAAAATGTACAGAGAAAACCTTTTACGGCGCGAATAACGGAGATAAAACACCTCAATTACTAGGAGCAATTGAAGTTTCCCGTACTCCCTGGAACACAGGCGGAGAGATACATGATTATATACACCTGAAAAATCCTAAGGGATTACTACCAAACTTGCACATGAAAATCACTCCCTACAAAACCAAATGACTCGGCAGATGATGCAACATCCCCCCAATGAAAAGCAGGGGTGTCCACTAGCATGTTAAGAGACAACACAATAAGTGTCAGGGGCCCAAGACTGTTCAACTGGGCCCCCCACATACATAAAGGGGGATTACCAATAGACCCCTGGCTGTCTTCAAGCAGGCACTGGACAAGCACCTGAAGTCAGTACCTGACCAGCCGAGCTGTGGGTTCATACGTTGGATTGCGTGCAGCTAGCAGTAACACCTGGTTCAAACAGGCCCTGATCCACCATGAGGCCTGGCCACAGACCGAGCCGCAGGGGCACTGACCCCGGAACCCCTCTCCAGGTAAACTCCAGGCTGTCCAGTACCAGGAGGCACTCGTGGGCAATTTCTTTTCCAGGAGGTATTTTTTCACACTTTGGCCAAACCCCATCATTAACCCCCTCTTTGAAAATTTGCCTTGTGACCCATGCCTTATGATTAGCTTTCCACATCACACATAATCTATTCTTCATGACATTGTTTTTCTTAAACACTCTGGGGTTTTCTGAGTGATACACAAGTAAAGTCTTCACTTTGAAATCCCCCCTAGCATTACCACACAACAAAAGAGTAGCCTGTCTTTCATAGGCTTGTGTCCTGGCAGTGCCTTTTCCTCCTGGGTAATGTAAGTCCTGTTTGGCATTTTCTTCCAAAACAGGCCTGTTTCATCACAATTAAACACTTGTTGAAGTTTGAATCCTTCACCCTATGTACCCCTGGAATTCCTGCACGAATTTTCAGCCGCACATCTATCAAAACTTGCAGCCTCACCAGGGTTTACAACACTGTGTATGCCACTACGCTTCTTAAATCTATCAAACCATTTTGCTGACCAAAATTCACAAACTGCAGCACTTGTTCCAGGCATTTTCTTTTCAAGATCCTCATGCAACTGCCTTACCTTCTCACAAATAGTAGACTCCACTACACTGTCTCCCATAATTCTTTTTCCTTAATCCACAATAATAATAACTTTTCCCTCTCTTCCATTATTGGTGGCCTTTGTTTATTAGAAAAGTTGTCCTTTTGCAACATTAGCATCTTTGATTTGTTCTTTCTTGCCGGGTGGATGTAATTGTTAATTTTTTTCTTGCTGTACATCCGGCAAGTTCCACCACCTTCATACCACTCTCAAACTTTCTATCACTTCACTCTTAAATTCCATGGGGTTTCTCACTTTCTTACCACAGGAACTTTCTTTGGAGCCATGGTTATTTATTTCACAGTTGCATTGCAAAAATAACACAAACTACAATGGGAAATAAACAAAATGTTTGGAAGTATGAGAAGAAACTTCCTCAGCCATGTGAGACACAGCCAAACTGACGCGCAAGCGGTCTCAGCCAATGGACAGACGCATCCCAAACAGTCGATCGCCGAATTAACGGCTGATAACTGGGCGCTGGAAAACCGGCCGATCACCAAGTTGGCCGATAACAGAACCGGCTGATAACTGGGGGTCCACACTATCTTATTCATCTACATATGACCGAACGAACTTCAGTCATCACACTGTCCACTCAGTCTGGTGACAAAAACAGTGACTTAAATGAGCTCAATGTATTTTTTTATCTTAAGACAAGTCTATAACATCTACTTACTATATAAAGACTTTTTATATAAAAATAAAAATAATAATAATAATAATAATAATAGTCTCCATGGGAAAGTGAAAAAGAATTCTACCTCTGTAAGCCATTCATGTCATAAGAGGTGACTAAAATGCCAGGAGCAAGAGGCTAGTAACCCCTTCTGTATAAATTACTACTTGTAAAAAAGAAAAATTTTTGTTTTTCTTTTTAGGTCACCCTTCCTCAGTGGGATACGAACAATACACTGAAAAGAAAAACGAAAATAGAAAAACTTCTTTTTCTCTTTAGGTCACCCTGCCTCAGTGGGAGATGGCCAGTGTGTTAAGAAAAATATAATAAACATAGTGACAGAAAGAAGTGATACTCAAAAGACTTCTACTTAATTTTCAAGCACTTCTTGTATTTGTTAGTGTTTTATTTCCACCAGGCTATGAATTCAATGTTTCTCATGAGTGGTGGATGAAAAAGTGACCTAGTAAGCCCTCGATATAACAAACCTCTATACAGTGGACCAAAGAAATACAAAGCAAAATTCAGTGTAAACACTGACAGAGCCGATAGGTGGGAGACGGCCATTGTGTTAAAAAAAAAAAAAAATAGTAAGGTACATTAGAATACAGAGGACCGTCGGCTAATGAACACATCGCATAACATTAAATCCGCCCAACGAAGCGATTGAGCGTAAAAATTTTGGCCTGGCTAACGATAAAAACACTCGCCCAATGTGATTCATCCCGAACCTGTCCGTCCAGCCTGAGCGCCTCAGCTGCTCTGCCATCATTGTTTACAAGCCAGGGTGGCTGGTTTAATACATTTTGAATTATTCCATTGTTTATAGTGCTTGTAACTGCTAAATAAGCCACCATGGGCCCAAAGAAAGCTTCTAGTGCCAATCCTGTGGTAAAAAGGGTGAGAAATACCATCGAAATACTATCGTACCATGGTCAGCTGCTGCTGCACCACCGTCAGCTGTTGCTGCACAACAGTCAGCTGTACTACTCGAAGACGTGGAGAGACTGTTGTTGGCGTGGCTTAACGAGAAACAATTACCGAGAAAAAACAATTAACCCCCAGGGGTTACCACCAGGATAACCCAAGAAAGTCAGGAGTCATCGAGGACTGTCTAACTTATTTCCATTTGGGTCCTTAACCCTTTCAGGGTTGACAGGCCCTCTCAGAGACTTGTTCTCAGGGTCGGCCGAATTTCAAAAAAAAAAAAAATTATTTTTTCTTATGAAAAGATAGAGAATCTTTTCCCGATCATAATGACACGAAAAGTATGAAATTTGATGGAAAACTTAAGGAATTATGCTCTTGTGAAGTTAGGGGTCTCGACGATGTTTACGCATCAGCGATTTTGCCCACTTTGAGCCCTATTTTCGGCCAATTCCAATGTAAGATAAGATAAGATTTCGTTCGGATTTTTAACCCCGGAGGGTTAGCCACCCAGGATAACCCAAGAAAGTCAGTGCGTCATCGAGGACTTGTCAACAAAAATCATAACTATTTCCCTAGAACTGCATTTTTTCTATCGAGAGAGTACAAGAAACTACCCATTTACCAATTTCAACTATCCAATACAGTGGTCAGAATTTAGCAATTTTGCCAATTTCACACAAATTTCAAAAGATGCCAATTTCCGAATAGGGTCCAGAATAAACAACAAAGACATTCCTGGCACTAAAATAACATTTCCTCTGTTCATTAGTCATGTCCCCATGCCCCTCTTACATTCTTTTGCTTTCCACTTTGAATTTTTATTCTCACAAAAAAATAGAAGATTTACTGTTATGCAGACTACTGCATTAGTGTAGAAATGGTATAAATAATATCAGCACACTTGTGAAAGAATATCAGACTCACTAGTTGATGTGTATTTGGGTGCATAGCATGATTTGTTTCTTTGAAAATTTGGAAAAAAGAAAAATTTCTGCTATTTGATCAATTTCAAGGGCTTTTCTTTGT
>NW_026465261.1:0-13594 GCF_026875155.1 Cherax quadricarinatus
GATTCATGGTAAGAATATATATTGTGTATATGGATTTTCAGTAAGGCTTTTGACAGGGTCCCACATAGAGACTATGAGGAAAATTAAAGCAAAATGAAAGGGGGGAAAATTTTTTTTCCTGGATGAGCATGTTGACAAATAGGCAGCAGGGGAGTCTGCATAAATGGGGAGAAATCAAGTGGGGAAGTGCCCACGAGCGGTGTTCCACAGGGTCAGTGTTGGGCCCCCTGCTGTTCACAATCTACATAAACGACATAGATGAGGGCAAAAAAGCGACATCGGCAAGTTTGCCGATGACCCCAAAAATAGGCCGTCGAATTCATTCTGACGAGGACATTCGAGCACTCCGGGAAAGATTTGAATAGACTGATGCAGTGGTCGGAGAAGTGGCAGATGCAGTTTAATATAGACAAATGAAAAGTTCTAAATTTGGACAGGAAATAACCATGCCACATATAAACAAAATAATGTAGATCTTAAATTACGATGCGAAAAAGATTTAGGAGTTCGGGTTTAAAGCAGTAATCTGAAAACCAAAGACAACAGTGCATAAGTGTTCGAAATAAAGCTAATAGAATCCTTGGCTTCATAATCAAGAAGCATAAATAATAGGAGTCCTCAGGTTGTTCTTAAAACTCAATACATCCTTGGTTAGGCCTCATTTAGATTATGCTGCACAGTTTTGGTCACCTTATTACAGAATGATATAAATTCTCTGGAAAATGTACAAAGGGGGATGACAAAGTTGATCCCATGTATCAGAAACCTTCCCT
Source organism: Cherax quadricarinatus (assembly GCF_026875155.1). Lineage (NCBI taxonomy): Eukaryota > Metazoa > Arthropoda > Malacostraca > Decapoda > Parastacidae > Cherax > Cherax quadricarinatus. Next base: position 774 of record NW_026465261.1, read on the forward strand.
ATGAGGATAGACTAAGGCCCTGAATCTGCACCTCAGAAAACGTAGAATTAGGGGGATATGATTGAGGTGTATAAATGGAAGACGGAATAAATAAAGGGGGTGTAAATGTGTCTAAAAATATCTAGCCTAGACAGGACTCGCAGCAATGGTTTTAAGTTGGAAAAATTCAGTTTCAGGAAGGATATAGGAAAGTACTGGTTTGGTAATAGAGTTGTGGATGAGGGGAAACAAACTCCCAAGTACCGTTATAGAGGCCAGAACGTTGTGTAGCTTTAAAAATAGGTTGGATAAATACATGAGTAGATGTGGGTGGGTGTGAGTTAGACCTGATAGCTTGTGCTACCAGGTCGGTTGCCGTGTTCCTTCCTTAAGTCAATGTGACCTGACCTGACTAGGTTGGGTGCATTGGCTTATGCCGGTAGGAGACTTGGACCTGCCTCGCATGGGCCAGTAGGCCTTCTGCAGTGTTCCTTCGTTCTTATGTTCTTATGTAAGACTTTGTGGTGGTCATAAGTTGGTGTAGTGACACATGTAAGACTTTGTGATGGTTATAAGTTGGTGTAGTGACACATGTAAGACTTTGTGGTGGTCATAAGTTGGTGTAGTGACACATGTAAGACTTTGTGGTGGTCATAAGTTGGTGTAGTGACACATGTAAGACTTTGTGGCGGTCATAAGTTGGTGTAGTGACACATGTAAGACTTTGTGGCGGTCATAAGTTGGTGTAGTGACACATGTAAGACTTTGTGGCGATCATAAGTTGTGTGTAGTGACACTGTAAGACTTTGTGGCGGTTATAAGTTGGTGTAGTGACACATGTAAGACTTTGTGGTGGTCATAAGTTGGTGTAGTGACACATGTAAGACTTTGTGGTGGTTATAAGTTGGTGTAGTGACACATGTAAGACTTTGTGGTGGTCATAAGTTGGTGTAGTGACACATGTAAGACTTGTGGCGTCATAAGTTGTGTAGTGGACACATGTAAGACTTTGTGGCGGTCATAAGTTGGTGTAGTGACACATGTAAGACTTTGTGGTGGTTATAAGTTGGTGTAGTGACACATGTAAGACTTTGTGGTGGTCATAAGTTGGTGTAGTGACACATGTAAGACTTTGTGGTGGTTATAAGTTGGTGTAGTGACACATGTAAGACTTTGTGGTGGTCATAAGTTGGTGTAGTGACACATGTAAGACTTTGTGGCGGTCATAAGTTGGTGTAGTGACACATGTAAGACTTTGTGGCGGTTATAAGTTGGTGTAGTGACACATGTAAGACTTTGTGGCGGTTATAAGTTGGTGTAGTGACACATGTAAGACTTTGTGGCGGTTATAAGTTGGTGTAGTGACACATGTAAGACTTTGTGGCGGTCATAAGTTGGTGTAGTGACACATGTAAGACTTTGTGGCGGTTATAAGTTGGTGTAGTGACACATGTAAGACTTTGTGGCGGTCATAAGTTGGGTAGTGACACATGTAAACTTTGTGGCGGTTATAAGTTGGTGTAGTGACACATGTAAGACTTTGTGGCGGTTATAAGTTGGTGTAGTGACACATGTAAGACTTTGTGGCGGTTATAAGTTGGTGTAGTGACACATGTAAGACTTTGTGGCGGTTATAAGTTGGTGTAGTGACACATGTAAGACTTTGTGGCGGTTATAATGTTGGTGTAGTGACATGTAAGACTTTGTGGCGGTTATACGTTGGTAGTTGTGACACATGTAAGATTTTGTGGCGGTTATAAGTTGGTGTAGTGACACATGTAAGACTTTGTGGCGGTTATAAGTTGGTGTAGTGACACATGTAAGACTTTGTGGCGGTTATAAGTTGGTGTAGTGACACATGTACTACCCCTGGAAGACGCATTCATATCAAATATTAATAATCAGGTTTTAAACCTTTACACTTCAGTACGGAGGATAAAAGGGATTTGATGAAGAATATTTGTATTTCTTCCTAACACTCCATCTTATTTTATTATTATTAGTTGTTTAATGTTATGTCTTATTGTGTGTGTGTGTTGTGTGGTGTGTGTGTGTGTGTGTGGTGTGTGTGTGTGTTGTGTGTGTGGTGTGTGTGTGTACTCACCTATTTGTACTCACCTATTTGTGGTTGCAGGGGTCGAGTCATAGCTCCTGGCCCCGCCTCTTCACTGATTGCTACTAGGTCCTCTCTCTCCCTGCTCCATGAGCTTTATCATACCTCGCCTTAAAACTATGTATGGTTCCCGCCTCCACTACTTCACTTTCTAGGCTATTCCACGGCTTGACTACTCTATGACTGAAGAAATACTTCCTAACATCCCTTTGATTCATCTGTGTCTTCAACTTCCAATTGTGACCTCTTGTGTCTGTGTCCCATCTCTGGAACATCCCGTCTTTGTCCATCTCGTCTATTCCGCGCAGTATTTTATGTGTCGTTATCATGTCTCCCCTGACCCTCTTGGCCTCCAGTGTCGTCAGGCCGATTTCCCTCAACCTTTCTTCGTAGGACAATCCCCGTAGCTCTGGGACTAGTCTTGTTGCAAACCTTTGCACTTTCTCTAATTTCTTGACGTGCTTGACTAGGTGTGGATTCCAAACTGGTGCTGCATACTCCAGTATGGGCCTGACGTAAATGGTATACAGAATCTTGAACGACTCCTTACTGAGGTATCGGAACGCTATCCGCAGGTTTGCCAGGCGCCCGTATGCTGCAGCAGTTATCTGATTGATGTGCGCCTCAGGAGATATGCTCGGTGTTATACTCACCCCCAGATTTTTTTCCTTGTGTGAGGTTTGCAGACTTTGGCCATCTAAACTATATTGTGTCTGCGGTCTTCTTTGCCCTTCCCCAATCTTCATGACTTTGCATTTGGCGGGGTTAAACTCAAGGAGCCAGTTGCTGGACCAGGCTTGTAGCCTGTCCAGGTCTCTTTGTAGTCCTGCCTGATCCTCATTCGATTTGATTCTTCTCATTAACTTCACATCGTCCGCAAACAAGGACACTTCTGAGTCTATCCCTTCCGTTATGTCGTTCACATATACCAAGAACAGCACAGGTCCTAGGACTGACCCCTGTGGAACCCCGCTTGTCACAGGCGCCCACTTTGACACCTCGTCACGTACCATGACACGTTGTGTGTGTGTGTGTGTGTGTGTGTGTGTGTGTGTGTGGTGTGTGTGTGTGTGTGTGTGTGTGTGTGTGTGTGTGTGTGAGGGTATTTTACAACACTGAGAGATACATGATGTGTGTTACCTTCTACATGGTTCACAGACTTTAGAAAGGACGGCTTTCAACATGCGGAGTGCGCTACCTGTGCGAAGGTGTCATCAAGCGTCTCAAAGGTTTATCTGCTTCCCCTGGAGGAGGTAGTAGATAAACCTAGTGAGTACTGCCAAGCAAATGTCTTGGTTAGAAAAGAGATAGATTATACCCCAAATATTTACAATGTATCAACATCCGGGGTCCCAGACTATTCAACATCTTACCAGAAGATATCAGAAACACTGCTGGAACAAGTGTAGCCTTCAAGAGGAAATTGGACAAGTATCTTCACCGGGAGTCAAATCAACCAGGCTATGATTGATATTTGGGGCAACGAGCCTCCAACAGCAACAGCCTGGTTGACCAGGCAAGCACCAGACAAGCCTGGCCCATGACCGGGCTCCGAAAGTAATGAAACTCTGGAAACTCTTCAATGGCATATCAAAGGTATACAGATCCTTCTGGCAGCAAAAGTATCTCTGATGATCGCACTTGCTATAATGTTCGTCTGCCGGCCAATGTCCGACAAGCATCTCTGTTACATGATATAGTAACGTCACAAATCTGCTAATCGAGTGCTGAGGAAGATAAAACAGTCAGAATTACTTTTGATTCAAGTTGATGAAAGAACAGATTCAGCGTTTTGTTCACAGCTTTTGGTTTTTGCCGCCTCTCACTATGAAGACTCAGTTCAAGACGAATTTCTCTCTTGCCATCCACCTGGAACAATTGCTGATGCTCACACTTATTAACTTGGTCTCATTATTTTTTTTTTTTTTTTGAAAAGGGAGGTCTGTGATGGACCAGCTGTGTGAGGTCAGTACTGATGGTGAGCCTACAATGCTTGCCTTACCATCACGATTCATCCCAAAGATTAAACAGAAAATATCCAGTGATGTAGGAAAGATTCACCGCGAGGCACTTGTTTCAGCACTTCTCCATGGTGCTGCAAACTGTCATGAAGACTGTATACTACATTAAAGGTAATGCTCTAAGTGTACGACTCGTTAAAAAACTGAGTCATTATGTGGATTCAGCTCATCACAATCTCTTACTTCATACGCAGGTTCTCTGGTCATCCTCAGGTAAGATGATGGCACGTCGTCTGGAATTATGGGATGATACCAGCACATTCATGGTAACTCGAGGGAAAGTTGATCTTCAAGCTTCACTCAACAGTGAAAGTCTTGTGCTATCTCAAGCTTACCTTACAGATATGTTTCCAGCACTGAATGAAATAAATGTCAAGCTTCAAGGAAAAGAGAAAACAATAATTAACCACACCGACTGTGTACAGTGTCACTGTAGATCCCGAACTCTGGAAAAAAACAGAAACACTGAACATGTATCTCTGATCTACACACTCTCACCTAAGCTCTTGGTGATAATCCACTTGAACAACCCTTGCCTGACAATATGAAAGAGTATTCAGTGCTACAATCAAGCAATAATTCCATGCAATTGAGGTTGATGTTGTAGCCATGACCCTTACAAGAAAGCCTTTCATATGTCGGGTATATAATTTTCGTGACGAGGTACAGGAAGAGTTCCTGGAGCTCATCAATGACACTACCACCAAGGATAACCTAAAACAAGAGCAACTTGACACATTTTAGGAGAAAAACAAACTTTGCTACAAAGTTTGTGGTCCAGCTCTGACAACTCTGATGACAACTTTCTTTACTGTACCTTTGTCAGTCTGGCTTCTCCACGCTGTTGTCCATGAAGACTCAACACTGACCTAAGTTGGATGTTGAACCTGACCTACGATGTGACCTCTCTAACACTCAAGTTAGTGTACCAACTCTGCCGACTATCAAACACTCTTAAGTTTCTTCATTAAGTTTGCTCACCTTCACTCTTTCTCCCTCACCCTCCATCAGTCTCCTCCCCACCCTCACCCACATTTTCTCTCCTCCCACATTCCTTCCATATTCTCTCACCCTCCCTCACTCTCCTCACCCTCTCTCACTCTCCTCACCCTCCCTCACTCTCCTCACCCTCCCTCACTCTCCTCACCCTCCCTCACTCTCCTCATACATGTTTTCCAAGAGACAACTTTAAGTATTAATATAAACATTTATTGTATCAGTTCAATTTCGTTGATTAAAAAAAAGTCGTAATATTATAAGTGAAGAATAAAATAATTGATAAAGAAAAACCGGCCATTTTTTAACTTATTGTTTAGTAAGATGTTGTGTTTGGTTGGTAACCTGCCATATATAACACTACCATTATAAACACTACCTATATATAACACTACCATATATAACACTACCATATATAACACTGCCATATATAACACTACCATATATAACACTACCATATATAACACTACCATATATAACACTACATATATAACACTACCAATATATAACACTGCCATATATAACACTACCATATATAACACTACCATATATAACACTACCATATATAACACTGCCATATATAACACTACCATATATAACACTACCATATATAACACTACCATATATAACACTGCCATATATAACACTACCATATATAACACTAACCATATATAACTCACTGCCATATATAACACTACCATATATAACACTACCATATATAACACTGCCATATATAACACTACCATATATAACAATACCATATATAACACTGCCATATATAACACTACCATATATAACACTACCATATATAACACTGCCATATATAACACTACCATATATAACACTACCATATATAACACTACCATATATAACACTGCCATATATAACACTGCCATATATAACACTGCCATATATAACACTGCCATATATAACACTGCCATATATAACACTACCATATATAACACTGCCATATATAACACTACCATATATAACACTACCATATATAACACTACCATATATAACACTACCATATATAACACTACCATATATAACACTACCATATATAACACTACCATATATAACACTGCCATATATAACACTACCATATATAACACTACCATATATAACACAACCATACATAACACTTCCATACATAACACTACCATACATAACACTACCATATATAACACTACCATATATAACACTACCATATATAACACTACCATATATAACACTACCATATATAACACTGCCATATATAAAACTACCATATATAACACTACCATATATAACTCTACCATATATAACACTACCATATATAACACTGCCATATTACAACACTACCATATATAACTGCCATATATAACTGCCATATATAACACTACCATATACAACACTAACCAATATATAACACTACCATATATAACACTGCCATATATAACACTGCCATATATAACCACTACCAATATAAACACTGCCATATATAAACACTACCATATATAACACTACCATATATAACACTGCCATATATAACACTACCATATATAACACTGCCATATATAACACTGCCATATATAACACTGCCATATTGTGATGTAGTCCAGCTGGGCTTGTGAGGTCTCTGGGGAGACCTAATTTAACCAATTATATGGTCACACCTTGCCTTGGCAAACGTCTGTAGCCACGCCCACGTCTGAGGTCTTTTGTTCTTGACGCCTCAGACCTAGGCGTCAGGTCGTACACGTGGTTGTGGAGGGTGCTTGGACCACCATAAAAGCCCAAGGAAGAGCATGATCATGAGATTGGAGCGGAGCTGCTGCTGGGGTGCAGAGCTGCTGAGCAGAAGATTCGAGCGGAGCTGCTGCTGGGATGCAGAGCTCCTGAGGAGAGACTTCGAGTCGGAGCTGCTGCGGGGTCAGGGCACGTGAGAATGCTGCTGAAGTCTCGAGGAGACCTGTTTTGGAGACATTGGGCAAGTACTGGCTTGCTCATTACACTTGCCGGTAAACTGGTCTTGGGACCTTGCTTAGTTTCCAAGGGATGAACTGCCCTCTGGTGCTATATAGGTAATTTATATACATTTTCGTCAAGATGATTGAATTTCCCTGTCTCACTGCTTATGTGTACCACGCACCCCATTATCTAAACCACAATAATGCCTCTGTTACCCTAATAAATTATTGTACAAAGAAACTTAATAAGAAACTGTGTTTGAGTAGCATAGTAATATTCACTTCCTTCTTTTTTTCTTAATTTTATTATGTTAATATATGAGTGCAGAAGACGAGGCATATGTTTAGTGAGTAGTGTAGAAGTTAATAGTGTCGTGGTGGACACCAACTGACCTGTCATTACCTTCCTACCTCCGCTAATCATCTCACTCCTACCACCTCGCCTGCCTCTCCCTCCCTACATAATCCCTTACTCCCATATTCCCCCCTTATATCCTATTCAATCATTACCCCCCGACATACATGGTGGTCTAAGCGGTGGTGGTTCATATTATTTTTATAGTAGGAACCGTCCCATGTGCCTTATTTTTTGACAGCTTCTCGGTTATACTTGTTTATGCTACCATTTGCTACCACTTTTTTTTTTCTTGTGTGTAAAATCTAAAGTGAATATCGTATGATATTTATAATCCTATTAAAAAACCCTTAACTGTCCCTTTTTGACGGTGGGACTGAATAATTTTTGGTGTAATAAAAATAATTGGTGGAGTTGGTTGTTGGTTTGAGATAAATGGTAGGAGAATATCAGTATTTGGGTAATACGTTTCGGGAAGCAATTACTGGCCGAAATTGAATAATTACAGAGGAAATGAGAAGTCACCCCAGCCCACCTGGGAAGAAGCACCACCTCAAACTCCACAACTGTCACCCCATTGAAGAGGTGCCTATAATTGCTGTCCACCTATGTGCCCAGTCACCCAGTCTGATGTGCCCAGTAGATGTCTTTCTGCCTCTGGTCTGTCATCCAGTGTAGTGGGTTGTCTGTCGGCGTCACCCGGCCTCTGTGACCATCACCCACTGACCGCCAGTTTACTCGCAGTTGCCCAGGATGGGTGACCTTACTGCTGTTTGCTGACGGAAGTGACCTCACCTCACCTCGCGCAAACTGAACATAGCCAGCAACTGCTGATGTCGGCTGCTGTGTCCGTGCTGAGATGCTGTAGCCGCCGTGCTCAATGCTGTGTGGCCGAGCTGTGTGCGCTGTGATGTTGAGATGCTCGGCCCGTGCTGTGAACTGGGACCGTGCCTGGCGATGCTGTAGCCGTGCTGCGATCCTGTGGCCGTGCTGTGTCCTGCTGTGATACGGCCGTGCTATGTGCTGCGGTGATACGGCGTAACTGTGATGAAGGATACTGTGGCCGTGCTGTGAGGCTGAGATGCTTGCCTAGCCAAGAGGAGAGATGGCGGATGCTGCACTGGTGTGGGTGAGGGATTCTGGGCTTGGTGTGCCAGGACAGAAGGAATCTACTAGCGCGAAGGAGTTGCCATCCTCTGAGATTGACGCGGAAGTGAGCCGCGAAGATGGACTCCAGCTGCTGGGAAACCAAAGCCTGCTTTCAAGGGCGGTATGGAGGGGTATCCTGCCTTGCTGGTCGACCTGTACGACCGTATGGGCGGGGATGCCCTGCCAGCCATGAGAGACAACTGAGAGTGTGAGATGTCCCCGGCCTACTTTACTGCCACAAGTGTTATGTTACCTGTGTGAAAATAAGGTGACATTGAATACGGTCCAGTGATTATGGCCGCCTTGTTTTATGAGGCCATGAATCCTATAGTGGCATAGGATAATGGAGGATCTTAGCTGCGATGCCTGCCCTTTTTTCGATTTTCAGATGTTGTAGTGTGCATGTGAAGTGTGCCGAAAAATGGGGACCTTGGTGGTCGTGAAGTGGTCCAGTTGCAGTTACTTGAAAGAATGCAACCCGTTGGAGCAGTTTTCCACGCCATAGAAAGCCTAGAGAGGTTTGGCCCAAGGGTTTAACGTGCGAGGGTGACTACATTGGCTAGTGCATTCCTAGTAAAAAGTAGGGAAGGCACTGGAGCCCGATATTTAGGTTTAAGGAGAAATGAGGGGTAAGGAGGGTTTAGCACCAAGAGGCAACTATTATGCTGGCCCAACTGCGAGGTGTACTGATTATGCTGCCTTGTGGTAAGTTGAGGGGGTTTTGAGGGAAATATAATTGTATTATTATAATTTTGTCTTTGTATTGTAAATAGATTTAAGGGATTAGGATTAAAATAGTCTAATAACTAGGACAAAAATTGTCCTAGTTTCTCAATATTTTAAATTGGGGGAGAAAGGGGGATGTGATGTAGTCCAGCTGGGCTTGTGAGGTCTCTGGGGGAGCCCTTTAATTTAACCAATTATATGGTCACACCTTGCCTTGGCAAACGTCTGTAGCCACGCCCACGTCTGAGGTCTTTTGTTCTTGACGCCTCAGACCTAGGCGTCAGGTCGTACACGTGGTTTTGTGGAGGGTGCTTGGACACCATAAAAGCCCAAGGAAGAGCATGATCATGAATTGGAGCGGAGCTGCTGCTGGGGTGCAGAGCTCCTGAGCAGAAGATTCGAGCGGAGCTTGCTGCGGGATGCAGAGCTCCTGAGGAGAGACCTTCGAGCGGAGCTGGCTGCTGGGGTGCAGGGCTCGGGAGAAGGCTGCTGAAGTCTCTGGAGGAGACTGTTGGAGACATTGGGCAAAATACCTGGGCTTGGCGCAATTACCTCGCTGTATAGGTCTTGGGACCTGTGGGTTAGTTTTTCCTGTGATGAACTGCCCTCTGTGCTATATTGTAAGTTATATTCATTTTCGTCAAGATGATTGTATTTCCCTGTCTCACTGCTTATGTGTACCATCCCATTTATCTAAACCACAATAATGCTCTGTTCCCAAATATATTATTGTACAAAGACTTATAATAAAAACTGTGTTTTGAGTAGAATAGTAATATTCTCTGCCCACCGTTATTTATTCTTTTTTCTTATATTTTATTATGTTTATATGAGTGAAGAATGGGCGAGGCATATGTTAATGAGTAGTGTAGAGTTAATGAGAGTGTCGTGGTGGTCACCACTGACCTGTCATTACCTACCTACCTCCGCTAATCATCACACTCCTACCACCTCGCCTGCCTCTCCCCTGCCTACATAATCCCATACTCCCATATTCCCCAAGTATATCCGATTCTTTCATTACCCCCCCTACATGACAATATATAACACAACCATATATAACACTGCCATATATAACACTACCATATATAACACTGCCATATATAACACTACCATATATAACACTACCCTATATAACACTGCCAAATAATAAACACTACCGTAAAACCTACCATAATAACACTACCATATATAACACTACCATATATAACACTACCATATATAACACTACCGTATATAAGACTACCATATATAAGACTACCGTATATAAGATTACCATATATAAGACTACCATATATAACACTACCATACAGTCAATAGATGGGTCTTGGAATTTTACTTTGATACTATAAAATATTAACGAGGTTCATCTTCAAGTGAATCACAGACAAGAAAAGTTTAAGAACTCTGATACAGAGCAGTTTGTACGTGTGGTACACAAACCTGAGTTGAATACCTTACTGTACAAGCCCGCACGCGGCAGGAGGTACCCGCAAGCGGCAGCAGATACCCGCACACGGCAGCAGATACTCGCACGCGGCAGCGGATACACGCACACGGCAGGAGGTACCCGCACACGTCAGCAGATACCCGCACGCAGCAGCAGATACCCGCACACGGCAGGAGGTACTCGCACGCGGCAGCAGATACCCGCACACGGCAGCAGTTACCCTCACGCGGCAGCAGATACCCGCACGCGGCAGCAGATACCCGCACGCGGCAGCAGATACCCGCACGCGGCAGCAGATACCCGCACACGGCAGCAGCTACCCGCACGCGGCAGCAGATGCCCGCACGCGGCAGCAGATACCCGCACGCGGCAGCAGATACCCGCATGCGGCAGCAGTTACCCGCACGCGGCAGCAGATACCCGAACGCGGCAGCAGATACTCGCACGCGGCAGCAGATACTCGCACGCGGCAGCAGATACCCGCACGCGGCAGCAGATACCCGCACACGGCAGGAGGTACCCGCACGCGGCAGCAGATACCCGCACACGGCAGGAGGTACCCGCACGCGGCAGCAGTTACCCGCACGCGGCAGCAGATACCCGCACGCTGCAGCAGATACCCGCACGCGGCAGTAGATACCCGCACACGGCAACAGTTACCCGCACGCGGCAGTAGATACCCGCACACGGCAGCAGATACTCGCACGCGGCAGCAGATACCCGCACGCGGCAGCAGTTACCCGCACGCGGCAGCAGTTACCCGCACGCGGCAGCAGTTACCCGCACGCGGCAGCAGATACTCGCACGCGGCAGCAGTTACCCGCATGCGGCAGCAGATACCCGCAGATACCCGAGTCCTGTGTTCACCTAGCAAGTATATCTAGGTACTGAGTCCTGTGTTCACCTAGCAAGTATATCTAGGTACTGAGTTCTTGTGTTCACCTAGCAAAGTAAAAATCTAGGTACTGAGTCCTGTGTTCACCTAGCAAGTATATCTAGGTACTGAGTTCTGTGTTCACCTAGCAAGTATATCTAGGTACTGAGTCCTGTGTTCACCTAGCAAGTATATCTAGGTACTGAGTCCTGTGTTCACCTAGCAAGTATATCTAGGTACTGGGGTCCTGTGTTCACCTAGCCCAAATATATCTAGGACTGAGTCCTGTGTTCACCTAGCAAGTATATCTAGGTACTGAGTCCTGTGTTCACCTAGCAAGTATATCTAGGTACTGAGTCCTGTGTTCACCTAGCAAGTATATCTAGGTACTGAGTCCTGTGTTCACCTAGCAAGCATATCTAGGTACTGAGTCCTGTGTTCACCTAGCAAGTATACCTAGGTACTGAGTCCTGTGTTCACCTAGCAAGTATATCTAGGTACTGAGTCCTGTGTTCTGTAAGATTATCTAGGTACTGATCCTGTGTTCACCTAGCAAGCATATCTAGGTACCGAGTCCTGTGTTCACCTAGGAAGTATATCTAGGTAGTGAGTTCTGTGTTCACCTAGCAAGTATATCTAGGTACTGATCCCCTGTGTTCACCCTAGCAAGTATATCTAGATACTGAGGTTCTGTGTTCACCTAGCAAGTATTTTCTAGGTACTGAGTTCTGTTTTTCACCTAGCAAGTATATCTAGGTACTGAGTCCTGTCTTCACCTAGCAAGCATATCTAGGTACTGAGTCCTGTGTTCACCTAGCAAGTATACCTAGGTACTGAGTCCTGTGTTCACCTAGCAAGTATATCTAGGTACTGAGTCCTGTGTTCTAGTAAGTATATCTAGGTACTGAGTCCTGTGTTCACCTAGCAAGCATATCTAGGTACCGAGTCCTGTGTTCACCTAGGAAGTATATCTAGGTACTGAGTTCTGTGTTCACCTAGCAAGTATATCTAGGTACTGAGTCCTGTGTTCACCTAGCAAGTATATCTAGGTACTGAGTTCTGTGTTCACCTAGCAAGTATATCTAGGTACTGAGTCCTGTGTTCACCTAGCAAGTATAAACTAGGTACTGAGTCCGTGTTTCAACCTAGCAAGTATAAACTAGGTACTGAGTCCTGTGTTCACCTAGCCAAGTATATCTAGGTTTT
>NW_026465262.1:0-13266 GCF_026875155.1 Cherax quadricarinatus
GCTGTCACCATTAATCGAAGGGGTTTAAAGGGAGTATCGTATTAAAAGTAGACACACGTAGGATGGTAAATTTTAATTTCAGACGGGAATGAGGGAGGACCCCCCACTGCCTTGCCTTCTCCCTGTATGGTCTCCGCCGAGTGAGGACGGCAGGGGTCATGCCCATGTGTACCCTGACGTCACACAAACCCAAAAGGGCCCTCGGGGGATCTCATTCTAAAGCACAGGGTTGAAAATAGCTATGCTATAAATATGGGAATACAGGGATCCAACTATGGAAGTGTGTGAAGCGGGAGCTTTAGCCACCGGCCACCAATTATCCTTCAAAAAACATTTCTTGGCAAAGTCTAATTTTATTGAAGGAATAATAATGTGGGTTTGAATCCATAAAAATGTCATTAATTCATTTTTTTCCGAGTTTTTTGAGTTACGGCTTCTCCAATACATACGTTAGGGTCATTATGTGAGCCATGACCTTCAGTGATGAATAGAATTAGAATGATGATAGAGTCAAGCCAGTGTCAAAAACCTTTAAAGGATGGCAAATATTTCAGTTAGTCAGTTGCAGTGAGACGCCCATTGTTAATTTTATGCAAAGCTGGGCAAAGCTTCTATTATCTTAGGTAGGGGGTGGCAACAAGACAGAGAACCCTACCAATACACCCGCATAAATCCATCAGTGTATGTAATTTGTGAGAATTTATTGCTCCCCATTGTAGGAAATTTTTCTTCTTAGCATTTTTTACAAGTGATTTAAGGGAAAGGTTGCTAGAAATGAGTTCTTGGGAGGGGTTGCAGGTAGTGGTATTAAATGAACATCTTCCAGGGAGGGGGTGAAATGCTCCCAACCCATTTAGATTTCTGTATATTTTACTTCTAGACATTTATAAAAGCGTCATAGTGAAGTGTTGGTTCTTTTCTTAAATTCTATCCCAAAGTACAGTGTTAATCTAAATAATTTATCACTGATACTAAGACACCAAACCCTTCCTCACTTTAAGATTTCGATAATTTTAGGACAGCCAAGAAAAAATTCGAGGCTTCATTTTGCATTAACCCCAAGGGTTCAGAAAAAATTTCCCCAATAAATCAAAGGGGAGCAGCAAAATTTAAATTTAAAAGACCAACATATGCTGTGTACACATTCTAACTACCACATTAGCACCATATTGGGGGGTTTCCAAAACAGTTGGGGAACATTTATTATTTTTGCTTTTCTTATTTATTTGTGGTAAGTGGATTTATTAAAGGGATACATCACATCAAGAATTTGTAAGATTTAACATGCGATGTTTTCCCCCTGCAAATGGAGGGTGGGGGATGTTTTTACTTATCAGTACTTTGTTTTAGATGAACATGCAAGGGGCGTAATCGATTACAAATTGTTAAACTTCGTTAAAAAAGGGTACTCATCTTCTTTACCCTGTTTGTGGATCATGAGTCATGGCATAGCTTTTGCTATAATTTTTGGGGTGAGGCAGATAAAGCTTTTTAAGAGACATTAACAAACATTAATAGCGGGGATGTAATCCTCCCCTGTACTGGGGACATTCTTTGACCGATTCTGAATTTGGAGGACAGGGGTTACCTATTGACAAATATTTTGTTACCAACGAGTGGGCTACCCACCAAAAAAGTTTTGCTAGATCAGTGAAAAGGGTTCTGTTTTCGATATAAAAAGTAGTTTTTAGACAAAAAATTGGTAAGGTCTTAAAGGTGTGTGCAGTGAAAAAAGGGGGAAATCAGTTCTGCAAAATTTTTTCCTTCACAACCAAGAGATGAGGAAAATTTGGGTGTTGTTCTGAAGAAAATCTGTTCTTTACATCCTTTCAAAAGTTTTAAAAAGACAACAGTTTAAAGAGATCGGAAAATGATCGGCTGTTGGGGTTTTAGGGATGGGTAAAAGAGATATTTGTAAAGTGGAAAGAACACCCTCGATTTAACGAGATTATACAGTGAAACGGGAAAAAGTTTCAAGGCCCTGCCTTGCGTTTTGAGGATTAAGCTATAAACCTCTCAAGAGCAGTTGAAAACCCCCTTATTAATTTTTCTCTAATTCTCCCGGGTGAAGCGGCAATCTCTCTCATAAATATTTTGGCCAAAAAAATTAGCAATTTAAAATTTTTTTAAAAGCACTATCTGGTTTTTTCCAAAATATAAAAGGAGATTTTCATGTCTGAATTTTTGGACCAGCCTTTCGGGGGGTCATTTGTTTTTTTCAAGAGGAAAAATTTGAGCAACATTCCCGTTTTTCCGGGTTATTTTATTTTTACCACCAAGCCTTTTTTCCCATAACAAAATTACCCCCCCATTCCTGTTTTTTAATTCTTCTTTCTATTCCTTCATTGTTAGCGCAGTTTGGGGAACTTTTCTGAGCGGGTCTGGCGTTCACATTCCGGTTTACAATGCAAAACTGAACAAAAAAATTATCTTAAGTAGTGTGGCTATTTGGGTGTTCTAGTCCCACCCAGGTAAAAAAGTTTGTATTTTTGTTATGAGTTTTTTGGATGTCATATTTTTTTTCACTCTTAAACACCCCCTAAACCATGACGCGAGCTTTAGTTTTTACCAATCTGAACATCCATCACATTTCAAAGAAGGGGGCGTGGGGGGGGGAGGGGGAAGGGGTGAGAGGGTCGTGATGAATGCATCCGATCTAAAAAAGGAAACTGCCCCAAACCTTTCCCTCAGATAAAACTGATCCCCCCCCCCCCCCCCTTTCAGACATAATGATTTCTTACGGTTAAACGTTTTTCAAAAGTTAAAAATCTGTCTGGCAGTAACTTCAAACCCTTTCTCCCTTTATACCCTTTGACAGGTTCAAGCTTCTTTTGATCACATCTCAAGTTTGGCCAACCAGTATTGCCCTGGAGTTTCTTTATTTGGATACCAGCTTTTCACTAAAGAGAAAAATGAATTCAGAAAAAAGTCCAGAAAAAAAGTCACACAAAAAATTTTACAAAGAGAAGTCACAAAAAAGTTCAGGGGAAAAAAAGTTCTGTTTGCTAGGGGTTTTCCCCAGACAGATGGACCTAATCCCGAGACATTTTCACTGTGAAAAGGCCATGTAAGCACCCTAGTGTTTGGTACCAGGTTGGCCTCAGAACCAGGATGCTTATACTGTCGTTCCGGCCCTTTAGTGATCACCTATTATTTCATACAAAGAATTTTTCAATCTGTATTGTAAGTTGCAGACCTGAACTATAAAAAACCAAAGTGAAAGCCGGTGACGCTTTGAAGATTGTCCATTAAAAACTGTTTTTGGGTGTACAACCGACGGGGTGAGTGAAGATTGTTTAGTTATCTGCGCAGCCCCACTTGGTTTTAGATCCGGAACTGAGTTTGGGAGACAGTATAAAAAAAATGTTATTTTCTTACTTCGGGGCGGGGTTGGCCCTCTTTTTTTTTTTTTTTTTTTTTTTTTTTTTTTTTTTTTTTTTTTTTTTTTTTTTTTTTTTTTTTTTTTTTTTTTTTTTTTGCCCTAGTAAAAGACTAAAACCACACGATCCACCTGAAGCTGAAAAATTTTTTCCACGTTTTTTGACCTTTCGCTCCTTTCGAACCTACAAAAAAAACAGACAAAGTTTATGTATCCTTGTTACGAATCATCGGTGTTAATGTTTTAAAAGTTGATTAGAGGAGGCGTTCTTTGTTATTAAGTGGAAATCACTATCATATTTTTTCTTAAAAATTTGAAAATGGAATTTATGCAACCCATAACAATGTAAGTTTTTTCAGCACCAATTGAAATAAAACATAGCGATACGGGATATGCATGAGACGCACCCTGAGGACAGGGCAAACTCCAAAATAAAAACCAAAGTTTTCTAAGGGGCAACAGAGAACAATAAGATGTTAAATGAAGACAAATTCCAACTACTCCGTTATGGAAACTGGGGGAAAAAACTAAGACTGAGTATACCAAATCTAATCCAAAATAATGGAAAAATGTAAAGGGGACCGGGGTGTGGAAAGTCCAGACCTCACTTCGAGACCACAAAAATCCCATATCACATCTGCGGGGAAATATAGGAGGGATAATAAAAAAATTTTAAAGCAAGAGATCTAACCAAATGATGTTTTTTTTTTAAATCATTATTCTTTTTAGGCGGAATACTGCTGTACATTAACACCCATTCAAGACGGTAAATTGCAGATCAAAAAATGAAAAGAACCTTTACTGACTTAAAAGTTCCATCAAACCCCTTAATACTGGGAACGCTTGGAAGCACTTGACTTTACTCACTGGAGCGCAGGGACAGATAGTACATAAATCTACACCGGGAAGTTTCTGGGGGGATGATCCCTAATATGCACACAGAAACACTCCTACGAAAGAAAAAAGATTGGGCAGGCATGCACATACCCCCCATGAAAAGGGGGGGACCCCGGTCACTAAGAAAAAAACGAATAAGTGCCGGGCCCCAAAGATGTTCAACCCCTCCCACCAGCCAAAAGGGGGCATCTAGAAAACCCCGGGTTGCTTCAAGAGGGTCTGGACAGATACCAAAACGGTCCCTGATCAGCTGGGGGTGGTCACTTGGGTTGGGCGTGGGGCCCCAGCATAACAGCCCTTGCGGGCCCCTATCCACCGGGAGGCCTGGTATGGCCCCGGGCCGGGGGGGCGTTGACCCCGGAATACCCCCCAGTTAGACTCCAGGTGGGCATTGCTCCAATGTGATGTCTTTGAAAATGCGTTTCGAGCTTTTTATTCCTTAAAAGTCCCCCCTCTTTTTTAGCGTAAAATGACAATTTGGAAACCAGCTTATACAACACGAAATAAGTGAGGAGAAAAGGGGAAATATCTTTAAAATGTTGAACTAAATGAAATGAGCAATGGTGAATCGGGCTATTTTTTTTGAATCAAATTTTTTCCAGTAAATTTTCCTCAAAATAAACCCCCTCATCAGAAGATTTACATTTATCTCGTTTGTTAACAAGACAACTTTTTAGTGAGGCAGGGCTCTTTTCATATAATTTTCTTTTTTTGCTTCACCAAAAACAGTTGGTTACAACCAATAACTGGCTTGGGAAAACGGCATCCCTATACGCCCCTGGTCACCTACCAACTAGGGTCTGGTATTGCCCGACTCTCGTGGTTCACCGACGAGAGGATAAAAGAATTTCCCAAAGAAAAACAGTGTAGGGGACCAGCCTTGGGGCGACGGGGGGGAGGGGGCAGGGCCAAAGCTTCCCCCCCCCAGGCAAATAGTTTAGTTTTTTAAATTTAATGGATAATTTTCACGTATTTATTGATCAGGGCCAAAAAAACACAATAGTTTAAAAAATCCAACATACTGAAAATATTTTTTCAAATATGATTTTTATTTTTTTTTCAGCGTCTTATCATTTTAAGCACCTCCCTCCCCCCCCCCAAAGATTGAAATCTTGGGGGGTTTTTAAAAGCCGTCCCCCCCCCAGAATATAATCCGGCCCTGTTATTGCCCTTATCCTGTATTTATTTTTATCCGTTAATATTCGAATAAAATCACCCTTTTTCGTTATAAGTGGGGTAAATAAAACCCTGGTTAGGCTTTTCATATAAAGACGTTTACCAGAGGAATTTTCCATTTACACATAGAAAACCATAATATTTTCATGGCTTTCGAGATGTCACGGGGTGAAAGAATAGGATATACAGTCACAAAAAGGAACCGAGTAAGGGGGTAAGTGATCGCACTATCAGGTACTAGGAGACCCTTGTTTAGCTTGGAGGTTTAAAGGACTGAATTTGATTGTTATTTATTGTGGCTATAACTACGGATAATCATGATTTTAAAAAATACTCAAAAAAACCGATAATTTTGAATGAGCAATTGTCAACATATTATATCTTTGTTTGGGGAAAATTTTTCGCCACCCATGCATCCTCTCTCTATTGATCTGGGGACCATGGTTTCAAACTTTTTCCAAGTGGGCACAATATCTTTTTCACAAACATAATCTCTGGACGGCAGGGGTGAGGGGGTCCCCTGACTCCACGAGTTTTCTTCAACCCCCGAAATTTGCCCCAAATTATTTAGTTTTAAAGTCTCCATAAATTCTTTCCTGACTCTGCTCCCTTTCCCTTCTCTCCCACACACACACCCCACAATGTTATTCACTAAATATTTCATAAAGTATCACAAAGGGACGTGACCCTGTATACACCAAAATACTTTCCCAAAAAAATACACACACACACAACACACACACACACACACCAAAAAAATATATTCATTGTAAAATCTAAACCCAAATTAGGTACGCAAAATCTAGACTGTTACTTTGTCCAACCGAACCCCTTACCAACAACCAAATGACCCACCCAGCTTCTTTCCACTGAACCTTAACACACGCGTCAGGGGTTTACAACGCACCACAAACGGCGCCAGCGGAAATAAGCGTGACGGTTGTTTGTCAGGGTTTTAGTAAGGCTATGTGCTTGTTGTTTCATTGTTGAATCAGACGTCAGCATTTAAAGGGATGTTTCGTCCATATTTCAGATGCGGCTGCCGCAAAGCGAAAGGGAACAAAGGGGGAGAGAGAGAAGAGAGAGAGGGGAGAGAGAGAAGGAGAGGAAAGAGGAGGGAGAGAGAGAGGGAGAGAGAGAAGACCCCAAGGGGGGTGGAAGAGGGGGGGTTTTTTTTGGGGGGGGAAAAGGGGGGAGGGGGGGCAAAGGGGGAAAAAAGGGGGAGGGGGGGGAAAAAAGAAAAAGGGGGGGAAAAAAGGGGGGGGAAAAAACCCGGGAAGGGGGGGGGCCCTTCCCCTCCCTGCAGACACGGCAGGCAGCAGTAGTAAAAACCCTTTTGACAACGAAGGGGAAACCAAGCCTGTACCTGTTTTTCCCCTTAAATTAGACATTCCTGAAAAAAGAAGAACCCTTTTTAAGTAAAAAACTGGATTTTTTTGTTTTTGTTAATTACACAGGCTTCATTTTTCGATCGGGGTTTCCAATTTTTCAGTGCTTGGTAAAGGGGCACCTAGGGTAAATTTTTCATGCTACAAAATCATGTTCAGGTTCCCTATGACCAAGTTATGTAATCACCCAAGTTTTCCCAAAGAGTCCCAGCCACTTTCAAAAGCCCGTTGCTTGGCCTCAAAGTTTAAAAAAAGGGGCCTCGTACTTTTGACACAGCGGAAGGAATTTAAAGAAGGGGGCAAATTTCCTTTTTTTTTTGGCGAAAAATAATATGAATAATTTTTTGTATTTTAAATTAAGGAAATTATTTAGTCTGCCTCTTCCAACGGGGGTTCAATTTTTAATAACTGATGCATGTTGGGGAGGGTAATGCCAAAAAGTTTACTTTGGGTGCAAGGAAATTTTTTGTATAATAAAAATTTTTAAAATTATAAAAATTTGATTCCGTGCAATAAGAGGGGAAAGCCTCTACAGATTCCTTCAAATTCTCAGCCCAAATGTTTTTTCCGAATTTCATAATTTCCATTGTTATGAATTTTATTTTTTTTAAAATTCCCAGATTTCTTTACGTTGCACTTTATGTTATGCTGCTTAAGTTACAAGATTTAGTCATATCTGGTAATAGATTGGTGAGATATTTACCCGGGGTTTTTTTCCCTTTAATGATATTTCCAACATTCTGTTCCGCCTGATCTGTAATTGGGGGTTTTATTCAACCATCTCTCTTGTTTGGCTACACGCAGTCGTGTGGAAGTGGTCAAACCATAATAAGCAAAAAAAACACGCAAAAAAATGAATCCCTTTTATTTTGGGTTTTTACATAACATGAAAATTTGAGGTGCACTCAGTAGGAAATAGCTTTGTAGATGAATGGGGGTTTAGAGAACCGATATGTTGATAAATTAGAAACTGTGTGACTTTGCAAAGGTCCAAGTCGGACCAAACGTCGTCGTAACTTCTTTTTTTTTATGTGCGGTTATTTTGCCACAAAAACGGGGGCCTCCCTCCCTTTTTAATTATGTCTTCTGTCCTGAAATTTCTAACTAAGCCTCACTTCTATGCTTGCCTCATCATTGCCTCCAGCACTGGGAAATAATAATTTAATCCCATTACCCTTTTAGTCAAGCGGCTAAAAATTTTTTCCCTCCAGCCCCAGAAAGCAAACCCCGTTCAAACTTCTGCCTTCAAGCAAACGCCCCATCCCTATATCTAATCTGGGTATCCCCAACAACAACGTAATCACCCTTTCCTTTGGGGTCGTTCGTCGTGACGTTCCCATATCGACTCCATCGTCGGGTACACGGGAATGCATTTTTATGTTTTTCCCCGCAGTCTCTTTTTTCTTCTCGTTTCTGTCTTTCCCCCTTTTTTGTCGTCAAAATTGTTCCATCTGTCCAGCCATGCCACTTCCCCTTGACCTGGGGACTCAAAAAAGGGGATACAAAACCCCAAACCTCTTGTTTTCCTCAGTCAATCGCCTATCTCCATCTTCGCTACCTCAATTCTTCCTTAAGCTCTGGGAAAGTTTCTCGACGGAGGGCATCTTGGGTTTAGTCCACGGAAGGGACACAAAACACTTTTTCACGAGTTAAACAAGCACCACAGTTAAGTAAAGGGCACCATCGAGTTCTGTTAGTAGTTTCACCATTTGTTCTCTTTTAAAATATGAAAATAGGGCTTTCCATTTTGTCTTTCCGCCATTATTTTTCTTATGGTGCTTTTCTTGACATTTTTTACAAAATTTTTATGTTGCCCTTTAAAAATACGGAAAAACAATAGCGTTTTACCACCCGCCTAAAAGGGATAATTTTTCCTCCAAGTCGATGACGTAAGATGGTACCAATTTTAATAGGGAAAGGGGTACTGTGCCCACCCCGCTAGTGATCCCCGATCATGCCGGAATTTCGTCACCTAGTTTTTTAGAGGGAGGGTATTTGGCCCACCTGGTTGGTGAAGTTTTTCTTGCAGGTCCTTGGTTTTTTTTGACGTTTTTCCACTTTACAAATACAACCCATTAAAATAAAACGATATGCAAAAATTATGGTATGAGCTTCCATTATGATGTTGCTTCCCTTTGGGGTTGGGTAAATATCCGGATGATACCGCTTCGCGTTAAAAGCAAATATTAGACTCAGCGTCCCCACAAAAAAAACATATTGTTTTTTTTTAAATTAAAGAAATCTTGGGCTCATACTTCCTGGTTCTTTCCCTTTAAACCAGACATACTTGACGGAGAAGAAATCCAAAGTCAGACAACTCTCTTTTTTTTTTTTATTTTTCCATATTTTCCCGGGTCAGAGGGACCAGCCGCCTAACTATTAGTAGTAAATTTTTAATTAGTAAATTTTTAAATTTTAGCAAATTTTAAAAATTTGTTAATTGTTAATTAGTAAATTTGTAATTAGTAAATTTTTAATTTAAAGTAAATTTTTTTTTATATAAATTTTAATTAAAGGAATTTTAAATTTAAAGCTTTTTTCTTGAACTGAGACTAAACATAGTAAACCTGCCCGATAAAAGATTTTTTTTTTCTGACTTTATTATTATTTTCGATGTTCCAAAATATCAGATGTTCAAATGTATGGAATTGTGGAGTTACTTAAAGCATGAAGTGCTTTTATGTGGACGAGAAGCAGTTTTTTGGGAGGTACAAGTGGAGTTATTTTTCCCCTAAAAGTAGGGGATATCAAGAATGGTGAGTCACCAAAATTGTTTAACATTTTATAGATTTGGTTTTAAAAGAAGTAGACGCTTAGGGGAGAGTGAGGGGTGAAAGCAAGTCATTCAGGCATGGAGTAGGAGCTGTCACAGTTTCTTTTTACCTTGCCGGTTCTTTTGGGGGATTTTGGTGAGTTGAAAAAGGGTGGAAAACGAAATTTGGGAAGTTTGTAAAAAGAGGAAACTAAAATAAAAATGGGAAAGAGCAAATATGAAAGCTGAAAAAATACAGGCACTGAGTGGTTTTTGGGTTTCAAAAATCTGGGAGTGAACTTGTCGTGAGTTTCTGTGAGAGACAAATGAACCTTTTAAATTTATGAAAGGGGAAAAAAACCCGGGGAGGGTTAAGGATCGTGGAACAAAAACCTTTGACCTTTATCCCAGGAAGAAAAAGGTATATGCCCTAAAACTGTTCATGGGTTGAAGACTGGTTTTGATTGTTGCAGGAAAAAAGGATGAAGTTTTGGAGATTAGGGGTTGCGGATTTCCCAAAAAGGGGTAAAGGGGATTTAGGTAATTTGGGTATTTAGAGGGGTGGAGAAAAAAAAGGTTTAGGAATATGTATAATCTGGGAAATTTAAAAGGGGATAAAAGGAAGTTTTGGGTTATCCAGGTTTTTTACCCTAAATTTTAAGTATGATAATCATGTAATGTATTTGTGTATACCTGTAAAACAAATTTTCTTACAAATCCAAACATAATTGGTGAGCTGTTAAAAAGATGGAAAAAGCAAGTGGTTTTTTTTGATTTGAGGTCTTGGGTGTGAACAAGGGAACATTTTTTGAAGGAACTCGAGAAAACCCTTTGCAATGCTTGAGTCCTAGAGGTGGGAATTACGTGTCTGCCCTGAAGGAGGGATGGGGGATGTTTGGTTTGGGTATCAGCTGAAAAGTGATGTCAGCGCCACATGAATGAGTGACAATGAAATTTTTTTCCTCTTTTCGGGTTTTCCCGACCTCAAAGGGGGACGACAGGAGTGTTTAAAAATAAATTAATATTCACCCAAATATTTATAAAATGGAGATAAAACTTATATATGTTAAATTAGGTATATTTTTTTTACTAACGCAAACTTTTTTAGAGAAACACAAGGTTTTTTAAGTCAAAAATTTGCTTCTTAGCAAATACAGTATTTTTTGGCAGGACGGATGTTCATAATGCTAAATAATTTTTTTGGGAAAAGTAGACCCCTGCAACCACAATTAGGGGATGACCACACACCAAAACACACCGGCCCCAGTTACCCTTAGTTAAGAGAACCCGGGCCAGTGAACCCACCACTCAGAGACCTCTCTCCTTTCTTTGGGTTTCTCCCCCTTTCAACATTGCCCGCCCCTGTTGACCCTTGAGAAGTGGAAAGTACTTGAGCTAAAGATTTCCCCCCCCCCCCGGGCTTTTTCCCCGCATTTATTTTTATAAATATTATTTAAAAAAATATATATATTATATAATAATATAATATATAATTAATAATCTATTATTAATATAAAATATATCTATAAAATATAATAAAATATAATATATTTAATTAATTTTAATATATATTATAAAAAAAAAATTAATATATATTATATAAAAAAATATAAAATAATAATTTTTTAAATTAACATTTAAAAAATTATATATATAATTTATTATTTAATATATAAATATATAATATTATATATAAATATATATTAGATGTCGTGCCGAAGGGAAAAAAAATTGCTGTTTTTTTGGGTTAAATAGCAACACTCTTCTTTCCCATAAGGGGAAACAAATTTGTATATGCAAAAATTTCGCAAAAAATTTCGAGCCTAGCGAAAAAAAAACACTCATTGTATTTGTTTATTTTTAAATTATTTTAACCTTACTAAAATAATTTATTGGATTAGGTATATTAAATTGCGCCTGTTAAAAAAAAGGTTTAGGAAAGTTTCCTAAGGTTTTTTTGGGGAAAAAAAAATTAAGTTTTTTAAACTATAAGAAAAATTTCTAGAAATGACTTAATTTTAAAAATAAATTTTTTGCTAATTGCCCAAATTTTTACTTATTCGGCAAAACATTTTATAAAAATTTATATATATAAATAATATATAATATAATATAAATATATATATATAAATTTTAAAATTTATTTATGGGTAATAAAAATTTTAAGAAAAAGAAAAAATAAGTATACACGATAAAAAGTAGGGCGAAATGACAGTAGTTTGTTGGATTATTTTTGGGTAGATAAAAACTGTTGATAGATTTCAGGATTACATTTTATAGGGGGGCCACAGATTTTTCAATCACTTTCAGTTTTAGCACACTGAGATAAAAGGTAGATGGATAAAAAGGAGAATAAAAGCACAGGGAAAGAGAGGTGGGGGGTTAAAACTAAAAGGGGAGCATTTTAGGGAAAGATATAAACGTATTGGGGGATGATGGGCTAATGAGAGAAAGGGCAAGGGGGTCGAAGGGGTATGGGTAGGTTAAAAAATGTAGTGTTAGAGTGCCAGCAAAAAGTTGTGGTTACGGGAAGTGGGTGCAGGGGGGAAAAGGAGCGATTGGTGGAATGATGATGTAAAGAGAGTAGAAAAGGGAGAAAAATTTAGCATATGAGAAGTTTTTACAAAGTAGAAGTGATGCAAGGAGGGAAGAGTAAAGGAAAAAAGAGAGAGGTTAAGAGAGTGGTTTGAGCAATGTAAAAAGAGAGCAAATGAGAGAGTGGGTGAGATGTTATCAACAAATTTTTGAAAATAAGAAAAATTTTTGGAGTAAAAATTAACAAGTTAAGAAAGCCTAGAGAACAAATGGATTTGTCAGTTAAAAATAGGAGAGGAGAGTTATTAAATGGAGAGTTAGAGGATTGGGGGAAAATGGAGGGAAATTTTGAGGAATTGTTAAATGTTGATGAAGAAAAGGGAAGCTGTGATTTCGTGTATAGGGCAAGGAGGAATAACATCTTGTAGGAGTGAGGGAAAAGCCGTTGTGAGTGTGGGGGAAGTTCGTGAGGCAGTAGGTAAAATAAAGGGGGTAAGGCAGCCGGATTGATGGGATAAAGATAGAAATGTTTAAAAACAGGGGGGGATATAGTTTTGGAGTGGTTGGTGCAATTATTTAATAATGTATGGAAGAGGGGAAGGTACCTAGTGATTGGCAGAGAGCATGCATAGTTCTTTTTATAAAGGCAAAGGGGAAAAAGAGAGTGCAAAAATTATAGGGGGATAAGTCTGTATGAGTGTACCTGGTAAAGTGTATGGTAGAGTTATAATTGAAAGAATTAAGAGTAAGACGGAGAATAGGATAGCAGATGAACAAGGAGGCTTTAGGAAAGGTAGGGGTGTGTGGACCAGGTTGTTTACAGTGAAACATATAAGTGAACAGTATTTAGATAAGGCTAAAGAGGTCTTGTGGGATTTATGATTGGAAAAGGCGTATGACAGGGTGGGGTAAGGGGGGGGAATGGTAGATTTGCAAGTGTATGGTGTAGGAGGTAGGGTTTCTGAAAGCAGTGAAGAGTTTTTACGAGGAAGTGAGGCTCAAGTTAGAGTATGTAGGAAAGAGGGAAATTTTTCCCAGTAAAATAGGGGCCCTTTGACAAGGGTTGTGATTCACCATGGTTGTTTTAAAATTATTTTTAATGGGGTTGTAAGAGAATAAATGCGAGGTCTTGGAAGAGG
>NW_026465263.1:0-13360 GCF_026875155.1 Cherax quadricarinatus
CCTCCCCCTCAGGACGAAGGGTAGCCCCCGGTGCCCCGTCGGGGACGAGGATGATCACCCCCTGTGCCCCCCCGTCGGGGCGAGGATGATCACCCTGGTGGTCCTGCGGGGAAAAAACACCCCTGGTTGTGTGGGCCACTCTTTACTTTCCTACCATTACCCAGCAAGCGGCGTGAGCTCTCTCATTGGCTGTCCACTTCGCCAACACGTTTTTAAAAAATCCCCCAGACAGTGAGAATTTCTCGTTAGGCGCACAAATTTCCTTTCCAATTGTCAATTTGGATCCACACCTAATAAAATAAAATATACAGTTTTAAAATACTTGGACGTAATTCATTTAGAAATTTAAAAATAAAGTAATTTTCTTTTTGTTTTTGTACTGTTGAAAGGGTGGGCAAATTTTTACTTTTAAAGGGGCACATATCCTATTTTGAGCCCTCCAAATAAAGACCAAAAACCCATGTAGCCAAAAGTGACATCTCGTTTTTTTTTAAAAGACACTAAAAAAATCAACGGAATAAACAAAAGTATCATAGGAAAAAAATATACTGTTTGAAATACCTTAAAAATTTGTAAAACAATGCTTTTTTTTTAATATTGTTGAAGAATATTATTGAGATTTAATTTTTATTGTAATTTCGTAACTTCCATTAAACCCTTTTCCCCAATGGTAAATTTGCCTTTATTAATTTCTGATGAAAAAATTTTGTTTCGAAAAACACGGGTAAAACACCCCCACAACTTGTTTAAATTGTTTTAAAATTTATTATTATTATTATTAAAATAAAGGGGAAGCGAAACCGGGGGATTTTTACGCGCCTGGGGGGGGGTGGGAAGGCATTCAGGCTTAACGGGGAACTGGGGCACAGATCTAATTCCTAAATCAAGAGCCCCTCCCAACATCAAGGAACCTTTCCCTTTAGGGGGAAAAAGTGTTAAAAAGTTGGGACAAAATGTGTAATATATGGGGTTTTAATAACTGTACTTACCCCTTATGGATGAATTGAAAAAATTATTATTATTTTATTATTATTTTTATTATTATTTATTATTATTAATTTTTATATTTTTTTTTTTTTTTTTTTTAATTATTTTATTATTATTATTTTATTATTATATTATTATTATATTATTATTTTTATTATTATTTTTTTATCATTATTATTTAAAACAGGCAAAAATCAAAAACAGCGGTGTTCATGGGGTTTTAAAAATAGAGAGACAGCAATACGGGATTCACACCATAAAAACTAAGTAAAAAAATCTTCAGACTTAAAATTATTAACTCAAATCGTTATTTAAAGCACTAGTGTTTTTGAATTATTATAAGATTAATTTTCAAGATCATGAAGAAATAAAATAAGACTGGGAGCAAATAATTCCACTGAGTGCAACAAACGGTTCAAACTATTTGAAAGGGAGATATATTTGGATATCACAGTCCACTGAAAATACCCCAAACTGGGTATGAGTATACACACGTGAAACACTTGGAAAGTTTAAAAAACCTGTCAGAAGGCTTCATCAATCAACACAAGGCAGATGATGGGGGTCATTTCTCATAGGGATTTAAATTTTTCCCCACCGAAGGGGGCTATTTTTATAGTGCACCCCTGTGGACGTAGTGCAAGAACTATGGATACAAAAAACCCTGGGAAACTGGCCCCCAAAAGGGGTTAAAGGTGTACATAGGGTTTTTTTTATCTATATATCTCAGTTTTACTTATCTGTTACAAGCAAATTTAGGAAATTCGGAAATTTCTTAGTAGTCAGTATCTTATTTTCATTAATAAATATTTGATATTACATACGTTATTATACTTCTTGTATTGCTCAATAAGTTGACAATTAAGCACTAGTGTTCAAGGAGAAAAGAACTTAAAGAAATTTTTAAACTGTTGGGGGACCCATAGGGAAGTGGGCCCCACCCCAGAAGAGGGGCGATTATTTGCAAAATAAAGCCCAAAACATTACTTTATCACTTGTGCCAGCGGCCCAAAAAGGAAAACAGGTCATGCCCAAAGGGGTGCACTAGAATAAGGGAGAGAAAGAGATTTCTGTTTCAAATTCCGTGGTTTTTAGAGTGGGTCGTGGACCCTCACACTTGCCCACGTCTTTAACTTTTGCATCTCCCCCTTTTTTTAAACAATTCCATTGCAAAATTTGACCCACCATATGGCCTTACACTTTTCCACTAGTGGCCAAACCCACAGTATTATGTCTTAAACGTTTTTTGCTTCACCTCTGGTCCTTTAGTTTTTTGGCCTTCCCACAAGAATAATTATATAAATGAACACAGTGATAAATAACAGAAAATCGTCTACACAGCCGCCCCGCAGACGAGGTCAAAAAGCTGTCGAAACCACAAAACAGGGGCCTGTAAAGAAACAATTTGTAAGTATAAAATTCCCCCTAGGGGTTTTATGCAATATTTCATTGGGAATGGCTACATAATATTACTTGTTTGGACCAAAAGCCCCACCTTACTGCCGATAATTTGATTAAAAACCCTTGGACCAAGAATTTGCGCAATCCCCGATCTACAAAAAATCGTAACATACCTTGCCTTTGAACGGGCTATGGTTTCTAAACACCTTCGACGATATCGGTGACGATAAAGGAATTTCCCGGGGATGTCCACGCTTCCATTGTCTGGGGAAACGACCACGGTCACTAGTTCAACAAGATTTGTCTTTATTTTTTCAAAATGTAAAAAGAGAAGCTGATCACACTTTCAATTTTTTGTGTTAGGACACTTGTTCCACTAACGCACAGACAGTATCTGGGTCAGTGTTACCGTAAGAGTCAAAGATATTGGCGCCACACTGCTCCATCCGTCATCCCCCAATACACAAAAAAAAACGCTGCCCCTAGTACCTTGCACCCTTTTTACCCCTCGATGAAGCAAAGCAGAATGTTTGTTTCTTGCTTTTTAATCAAAAACAACAAGTCACTATCTTTTTTGGGTAATAAAGGGGGACAGGTTTTTCCTTAAATGCCCGCAAAGTAAGAGTGTACTGTTCTTATAAAAAATACACGTTGCAACACCCCTGCAAGGAGCAGGGGTCATTTGCCACGCATACGGCATCTGTGTTTTAATTAAGCATAAACAAGACCTTGCCCCTTCTAGGGGCCCCCGGGGCGGGCAAGGGGGGCTAAAGGGGGTGATTTCCCCCCCCTTTGGGAAAAATTTCCCCACTGGGGGGGGGCGGGAGGTTCGCTGCGGGTAAACTTTCATCACTTAACATTAATTTTTTTTTCTCACTCGCCACCACTCCCTTTTTTGCTTTTCGAACGCTTTTAGTCTGGGGGTTTTTCTGGAAAATCACTAATTTTGTTTTCAACTGGTTAATTCTAACGCACTATTTGTTTTTTGTCCGCTATTCA
Organism: Cherax quadricarinatus; assembly: GCF_026875155.1. Lineage (NCBI taxonomy): Eukaryota > Metazoa > Arthropoda > Malacostraca > Decapoda > Parastacidae > Cherax > Cherax quadricarinatus. Next base: position 3,388 of record NW_026465263.1, read on the forward strand.
CACACCTTTGCTCAAAACATCAACTGCCCGTTGATCCTTTTTGCATCGGATATATGGCCCAAAATTTTTTTCCAAGTGGCCTTTGGGAAACCTGGGCCATCATTGTCAAAAACACATGTCCCAGGTTTAAAGGGATTTATATTTTCAGGAATACCACTCCATGAATGTTCCTCAATGAGTGAGATAGTCTTCTCGCCAAATTTTCCCCAACTTCAATCCTTTTTTAAGGGTTTAAATTTTATGTCTGATTTGTGGTTCAAAAATTAGGATCCTCTATGATTTTTTTTATCTTTCATGGGAGGAACAGGTTCGGGCCTTCTGCCAGGGTAAATGGATGGATTAACACTTCTAAATTGCCCAGATCATCGGTAACATAATTAGGGGTTGTTGCGACCTATTTTTATTTCAGTCCAACTGTACAAATTTCTAATTTTTCTCTACGATAAAGAGTCTTCCTTAAAAACGCTTTACAATCCGACATTTTTTCATAAAATCCCCTTGCCATGGAATTTAGGGGGAAAATGTATCTCCAACGAAACTGCTTGATTCACATCTGTTGTATTTTGGGTTGATCAAAGATTTGCTTATAAAACAGCACCAAAAAACAAATTCTTGCTTTATCTGAAATCACGTTTGGGAAGCCTTTCCGGGCGCAAACCTTCTAATAATTTGATAAAATTTCAGCAGACTGTCAGTGGTCTTCTAATGTATCTTGTTGTAGCAAAAGTAAAAAACAGATTACCCCTTGGGGGAATTTGTCACGTTTTTTTTAAAAATTTTTTGGGTCCAGTATAATCTACACCTTCACCTAAAAGGAGTGATTGACAAAACTCTTTCAGGGGGATATGGAGGGGGGACCGGATACAAACATATCGATATCATAGTGACGACAAGAAACATCCTTTATTTTTTTTTTCACATTTTTGCGCCCTTTAGGTATCCATAGGATGCTATTTTGAAAAAAGTGTGTCGCTACCCCACCATGTAAACTTTACTGTGGGCTTTCCCCGAAATCAGTTTTTTTAGCCAATGATTCTTGGGGATCAATATTGGAGTAGGCTTCTTTGGGTGAAGAATTTTATAAATTTTTCCTCACATCTTATAACTTTTCGATTCGAGATAAAGTCCTAAAAAATTTTAATAAAAAAAGGGTTTTTTGGGGTTTATTTTGTTTTTTCTAGTTTTTTATTCTGTAGAGAAAACGTCTTTCTGATTATTTTCACCCAGTATTTAATGGTTCAAGGACATTCAAAAATCGGGTTTTTTTCCTTTAATGAATTCAAAGACAAAGCTGAAACCCTTTTAATAGTTTCCCCAAAAGGAGTATTTTCCATCAATGACTATTTCTGTTGTGTCTGCAGATTTACACAACTTTTTTTGCTGTGTTCAAGCAGACTGTTTTTTCTGGCATAATTGACTTTTTGCTGAGGCCAGTTTTTCCATTAGGAGCCATTCGGTCCGGGGGAAGCCAAATTTTATTACCAAAAAATTTTCTTGAGGGGGAAAACCACGTGAAAATGTACTGGATTCTCTTGGGTAGAGAGGAAAAAAGAAAATCTTCTGCATCCTTTTATTTCGCTATTTGTTTGTAATAGCCCCAATTTACTCTTTTTTTTCTTAACCACGGGAAAAACGCTTCATTATCACTCCAAAACACGGTTTTCTCAATAGGGGAGATGATCAAGTACTTGTTGAGATAGACAGCTAATTTTGTACCTACATGAGTGCTGTCTTTTCCAATTGTGGTACGTTCTGACCTTAAAGGGGTGCTCCCCTGGCTTTGAAGTAATTAGTGTATTCCCCTTCAGAATTTTAACTCATTAAAAAGCCAGCCCATAACCTCGGGTTAGCATCACAGAACACATGTAATGTGTATTTGTTTCCCTTTTGACCTATTTGCCCGGGGAATTTAATTTGATGATTTTTAAACCCCTTTGGATTTTTCACCCCATCTTGCTATTTTGAGGCAAGTTCTCATCCCATCCAATTTTTATTCCATGATTTGATAAGCTTTTTAACCCTTTAGGGTAATTGGGGAACGACCTAAGATAAAAAACTTTGTGATCCCTTTGACGAAAAACTACGTTTAGTGGTGACGCATGTTTTTTGTTTATCTTTTGAGATCAAAAATTCTTCCCTGTGTGTTCCAATAATCCCAGCAATTTTTTGAATCAGAATTTTTTTTCGGGAAATCTTTTTTGATAATTCCCCTTAAATTTGCTTTAATTTGTATTCCACATCCTTAAGGCATTTTTCTTTTCATCCCCTTTTTTAGTTTTTCTGTAAAAGGATTTCAAATCCCCCTCTTTATTCCCAGTCCCTTGAAGATTGTCCAAAAAAACTTTTTTTTTGTTTTCTTTGAAGGGACTTTCAATTTTCTCAAAGTTATTTAGAGTACTTCTAGTAAGAAGGGGAGGGATTTGCCCCAAAAATATACGATTTGAAACGAAAAGTTTTCACGGGACTTTGAGGACATGTGGATTTTCAGGCCACAAGAATCGAGTAAAATCTATCTATTTCTTGTACCCTATCTTAAGAAAGCTTTGGAAAAATCACCGTGAGGATATGGGTTTGTCAAATTTCAAAAGCACCCCCAAAGTTTCTCATTAGGGAGGGCCGGTATCAGACAGTTTTTAAAGATTGCTACATTTATTTGCACGTGCGCGCTTATATACAACACGTAGGGGAGTGGTTCAGAATCTTTCTAACCCAGGGTGCGGGAATAAGAGCGTTTTCTTCAATTATCTTCGACTTTTCCCCCCCAAAAAATTTATTGCCCAAACTTTTTTCTTTATGTTTTACATGACAGTCAAACTCTGGATTTTTCCCTGAGCCCATGTATTTTTGCTTTCATCGCCGAAAGCCATGCGAAAAGTAGGTAATGTGGGGATTTAATTTCCAGGAACCTAACCCAAACGTCCATCTTTATTTTTGACAGTGTAAAAATTTTGGTTGTAATCTGAGATCTTGTGGGCTTGGTTTTATTTCTCAATACCTATGCATCAAAATCCCACAATTTATCAACGGGTCATTCATTTCCCCCCAGTAATGATAATTTTTGCTGTGGTACTGATCAGGGGTTATTCTCGTAACTATACTTTTTTCCCTGAATCAATATAGTTTTTCCCGTTTGAGGGGGGATGGCCCACATATATGTGCCTCCTGTGTTTTTCAGCAAGTGAACATATGTTTACTTACTATATTTTTTCCCAAAAAAAATGAAAAAATCATTTCCAATGTTTAAATCAATTGGATAATTGTGTCCGTTTATGTAGGACAGGCTAACTTGACCTTATTCTTTTAGTGCTGCAACTGTTTCTTTTAATCTCGGGATCTGGAAAAGACTTGGGAAAATCATTTCTACCACAGCTTCACTGTTTTTTTTCCGGTCCTAGCCCAACAGTGATTTTGGCTGGTCATATTCGTTTACAAATTATGGAAAAACCATTTAATCTAACTGTTTTTTGGCAGGGGGTTTGTTATTCTTTCTGCAACACTGTTTTTCTTTAAGGCCCTTTGGAGCCTTGATCAAATGTGTTAGCACATTGGTTTTGTGAAATTTTTATTAGATAACTCAATCGGCTATCGGGAGGGGCAGTTGCTTAAATTACTCTCACATTTAAAAGTGTTCTTGTTGACTTCCTGATTCTTGGGAAATTGCTGTGTTCAGCAAAAGTATTTGGGATAAGCTAAGTTTCATACCTTTTATTTTTAAAACACTTCTTCAGTGAGCATTTTTCCCCCCTTGTGTTCACCCAAACACTTTAAAACATCTTTTCAGCTGATGAAAACGTTGTTTACGTGCCCTTGAGGTATTGAAACAATACTGTGCCAATGTGTTCCCTCCAAAGTACACATTTTGGAAATACGTTTTGTTTACGTTTGTTTACCCTCGTTGATTTACAGTTGATAAAACCAATGGGGTTTCCCATTTGTGGTTTATGGGGGTAGGATACTCCTTTATATATGAAGTTTATTTTCCATGGATTTTGGATTTTTTTATCTTGTCTTTGTTTCATCATGAAATATTGTTTGTAACCCTTTTCTAATTTTCACAAGTGAAAAACGTTTATTGAACATATTTTAATCTTTTTTTTGTGGTGACAAATTTTTCTGTAAAAAACCCCCTGAAAAAAAAACATTGTCTTAGGGAATTACACCAGAATCGAGAATTTTTAAAGTAATTCAAATGCCGTAATCTGAAAAAAAATGTTTTGGGTGGCTTCAAGCTTTATATTAAACTGAGTTAACTTAGCCTTGTCAGCACGAATTTTTTTTGTCCTAAAACCTAAGGCTATTTTATAATTTTCCTTAACCACCGGAAATGATTAAAACAGTTCATAGGGTCTCCCTTTACAAGAATTTAAAATAATTGAACTTAGCAATCTCTCTATGTCTTCGTGAATTTAAATGGATTGAAAACCACTAATGAATTCATAATTATACCTTGGAAAAAAGGGAATGACAATGTAGGTAACTTGGAAAGGGACACTTGTTGTTACAGGTGTAAAAAGGTTTGCCCAAGTGTAGGTCTCTGTGACAGAGTTTTTTCGGCAGATGCCGTCTCCTGTCCCCCTTAATTGTTGATCCTAAAAGATCCAAAACTTTTTTTAATTTCATCTTCAGATGGATCATTTAAAAATTTATTTTTATAAATGTTATAGTTGAATTTAATTATTTCCGACGCTGTGTAAATAATCCAAACTTACCTCAAAATCATCAAAATCTATGTTTGTATCTTTAGTTAATCCTAGACAGACTGAAATTAGTTTTTAATTGTTAATCTTTTCTGTAAAGTGAAACTAAGTTTAAACAAGCCTTTTAATGGTATATGAAAAAATTTTTAGCACCCCACTTAGAGTGTTTTTAAAACCTGTCTGCTATAAACACGATTTTTTTTATGCTTAACCCGCAATAAACGAGTCAGACACTCTGACCACAACTTTAAACCCCGGTTAATGCCAAAGGGGACAGGGGCAGGTCGGTGTTTAGGCTTGTTGGGTGTGTCACCTGACCCCGAGATTTTTCGTAAAAAACGGGTTTTAAACCCTTCATCACTATACATATAAATGTCACTGTATAAAGTAATCACACGTAAATTTTAAATATATAAATTTCAGTTAATATATTTTGAAAGCTTCACTTTTATATAATTCCTTAATAAACAGGTAAATTATAAGAAACAAACTTTAACACAATTTGTCTCTTTTTTTCTGCCCCCCCCCCCCTTTAAAATTTTAAACACTGTTATATATACACTCGACAAACAACATCACTTGTGTTGCTGTTTATTAAACCATTTTCTCGAGATTGGAGCAGTGGGGTGCAGGGTGTGGGGGGGTCACCCACTCCCTTTTCTTTGGGGGTTCGTGGTTAGCGCCCCGTTTTTTTGGGTAACGTGGGTGAGCGCCCCTTTTCTTTTTGGCGCCCTTCTCTGTGATTGATCTGAGGGACTCCTTTTTAAAAGATTTATATTGTAAAACACTAGTTTTTTCAGTTTTTTTTCGAAGGACCCCTTGGTTATTGGGTTTTTACACTGTATAAACATGTTTTGGGCCCCAAATGTGGGGCTTTTCCTTCGGGAGACCAAACCTTTTTGAAAATTTTGGCCTTTCCAGCTAAGATATAATTTTTATAAAGAACACTTTGTATAAATGACAGCAAAACGCTACACAGCCCCCCTGCAACGATTTTAGAAGTTCGAAACCAACAAAATTTGGGTTCAAGAGATACAATTTGTAATATAAATTCCCCCAGGGGGGGGTTATGCAGCAATTTCATTCGATGTGGGACATAATACTTATTTTTTGGACCAAAATCCCCACCTACGGATTAAAAAGGGTTTATTAAAACTCCTTGGACTCAAGAATTTCCAATCCCCCCCTCTACAAGAAATTCGAACATACCTTGCCTTTGTAAGTGACTATGTTTTTCAACACCCTTTGAAGAAATGGTGACTTGATAGAACTGAAGTGTCCTTGGGTGTCCACGTTTCCCCTGTTAGGAAACCACACTGGGACACTATGTTCAACAAGATTTTTTCTTTTTTGTTCACAATGTATTACAAAGAACTGACACCTTCTCTAAGGTTTGTGTTAGAGACACTTGTTCACACTAACGACAGATCAGTAACCGGCGTCAGTGTTACTCAGTAAGTCAAAAATATTGGCCGTCACAAACCCCCTCCAAAAGCCGTATGCCCAATCCAAAAAAAAACGCTGACCCAGTCCTTTCATCCTTGCACCTCCTCGATGAAGCAAAGCAAATGTTTTTTTGCTGTCTTAAAACATAAACAACAATGTACACTTTTTACATGGTAATAAATGGGGGCGGATTTTTTCCCTTTAATTGTCCCCGCAAGTAGGAAAATTTCTGTCTCTTATAAAAAAACAGTTTCAAACCCTGCAGGAGCAAGGTCATTTTACCACGCATACGGCTCTGTGATCAATTACTCACTCTAGCATAAAAAAAGACGCTGCCCCCCCTATGGCCCCTCAGGGGTGGGTGAGGGGGTGAAGGGGGCTGAACCCCCCTCCTGGAAAAAAATTTTTCCACAGCTCCCTAAAAGCCTGCCCTCTGTTTTGCATTAGATTGATGAAAACTGCTGAAAAAATAAAATGTCGAAGAGAGAAACTGGTGTTCACCCTTTTTTGCCCGTACAACAAAATCTCAACATATTATAATTATTTTTGACCCCAAAAACAAAATCTTATACAGAGGGGTTTTGATATATTGCTTGTCCAACAAGAAACTTTTTACTTCCCGCCTCACATCCTGGGTTTCCTCCCGACCCAGTAGTGAGTGATCGTCTGAAGACGTCACTTCCAAAACCCCAATATGCGGATCATTTCCCCCAATCTGTCATACGACATGAAGATTCCAACAGAACGAGGAAAGAATCTGCAAACACAACCCGACTTTGGGAAAGAAGAAACTGCCGGGCCTTTATTTAGCTCGCCCCTTTCCAAAAGGAATGCCCTCTCCAAGGTGATGTTGCCAACCAAACAAATGCCTTCACTGATATGTTTTATTTTCCAACTAAAAACATCCCCCACCGGGAGTAGTGAGAAGCCTTTGCCACAGTGCCTCACTCCCCCTTTAGAACCACGGGGAAAAAATGTGTCTGGTCCCCACCCCTTCGAAGTATTAGCTCAAAGTTTTCTTCCGCCGCGGGTTTTGGATTTGTCCTTTTTTTTCCTGGGTAAATCTACCCCCTCGGTTTTTCTGTAGCCTTCTGTCTCCTTTGAGAATATCCTTTAAATCTCATGCGGAACCTTTTTTCAAATTTTAAAGTAAAAGGACACAATGCAACAAATTTACATTTTTTTTGTGGCAACGTTTTTTGCTCTCCGGGCTTTGTCAACCCCTTTAAAAAAAAAATGACATTTGTTTTTCACTTGTGTCCTTACTTTCATATTGTCGGGAATTCTACCAACATTACTACAAACTTTTAGAATTCTTGATTTCCTAGTCCCTAAATATTGTTTCCTCCTAATTTGGTTATATAACAAAATTTCGGTCATTTTTCCTTTTTTTCATTTATTTTCAAATTGGTTAACCTTCCCCCCTTTTTTCCCCGATACTTGTTGGACCCTTTGGTCAACTTATTTTCCCGAGTTCCTTTGCTTTCATACTTTTTTTATGATCAGCAATTTTGGTTTTAGCTTTTCTAACCCTCTGAATAAACCCCCGGGCTAAAATGGTTTTCCCCCAAAATTTTTTACTGCATTTTCCAACAAAACTCCTACATCTCTTCACTATCTTTCCCTCGGGTTTTCTTTCCCCCTGCACCCCATGCAGGGGCGCCCTGCACGTTAGTTCCCCTCTTTTCAAATTTGGTTTCTTTACTCCTTCCCGTTCTGTTTCCACTTTCCACTGTTACTTCCCCAAGGTATTGAAAAGAGACCATGTGATCGCTATGCCAGGGGGGTTTCATAGGGCCCCGGTCAACAAGTAAATCTGAGGCGGCTACGGGGAAAAGCCTGTTCCACAAGGGACAGAAAAACTCCCTCTTGTTTCTATCCCAATCTGACATAGACAAGGATGTCGCCACGCACTGTGTCTTCCCTTTTAAGACACCCCAATCTCATGACAGTGTCTTCCCTTGCAGACGCTGCAAGGCCCCAGCGGACATAACCAAATCTTTTAAAGGGCTGCGAAAAAAAAATGAAATTTAAAAGAGAAAATTTCAAATTTCTCCGATATAGTAAACAAGGAAAAAAAACTTCACAAGTCAAAACAAATTCCCCACGAAATAGAAGAAAAATAACTCAAAGACCTGGGGGTGTCATGTCGGGGGGAACTCACCTTCAAGGACCATAACATTTTATCAATCGCACTCTAGAAAAAATGACGGATGGTAAGAGAACCTTCAAAATAGGGAGGCCAAACCCTGAACACTCTTTAGGTACTTGTTCTATCTAGGCTGGGAAATTGCGCAACTAAAACCCTTTCAAGCAGGTGGGAAAATTTGACCTAGAAAAAGACAGAAACCCTTTACGGGGCACATAAGGAGATAAAACACCTCAATTTTGGGGGCGCTTGAGGTTCCTAACCCGTACTCCCGGGAAAGAGGCGGGAGAGTACGTTATATACACCGAAAATTCCAGGGACTATACCGAACTTGCACACGAAAACACTCACAACAAAGAAAAAGATTTGGCAACGATGAACATCCCCCCAATGAAAAGCAAAGGTGTCACTAACACTTTAAAAGGGACAAAAAATAAGTTCGGGGGCCCGGACTGTTCAACTCCCTCCCAACATACAAAAGGGGGGATTACCAATAACCCCGGGCCCCTTATGGGGCCGGGACAAACCTAAATGGGTACCTGACACCCGGGGGGGGTCGTACTTTGGGTTGCGTGCACCAGCAGAAACACCCCGGGTTTTGATGGCCTGATTCAGGAGGCCTGGTAAAACCGGGCCGCGGGGGTTTTGTCCCCGGAACTCTCTCCGGGTAAAACCCCGGGGTTACCTAAACACCAAGGTAAAACAAGTCCACCTTTGCTGGTTCATCTCCCCTCCTCTCCTTGGTTTATTTCCCAACATGTGGTGCATGAAGTTCTCCCCTTATTACCTCAGTTCTTAGCCCCCCCGAATTGGTCCATCATGTAGCCATGTTTTTCAGTTATACCTTGTGGTTAAAGTCCCCCATACCAATAGTTTTGCCCTTTCTTATGTGGGCCCTTTTGGGCCCCCCAGCGGGGATTTATATTGCCCTATTGTTTCCAATCTTACTTTGGCCTCTTGCTTTTAGTGGAGGTTGCACGTCATGCTCCCCCACCTTTTCACCCCCAGTTTAGATATCTGGGGGGGTAAACCGAGGCAACGCCCGCGGCCCCGGGTTTTACTAGGGGGTTTGGGGGATCAAACCCGATCAAAGATGTTGCTACTGGCCGGACGGAAAAAAAACGTACGAACCACAGCCTGGCTGGTCGGATGATTTCAGGTACTTTTTGCCCCTTGAAGACACCAGGGGTCTTTTTAATCCCCTTTTTTGTATTGGGGGGTGGGGAACGTCTGGCCCCCGACACTTATTTGTTGTCTCTACGGGCATAAATTAAAAGTCCAACGCTCTACCCTCTCCCTAACCTAACAGAAAGGGAAACGGAACTAAACTTCTGATTGTTCCGTCAGTTACCAAAGTAACCCCCTGAACTCCTTCGGGGGCCCAAAATTTAACAAATCATACTTTTTCCCCCCCAAGGCCATTTGATATGAAATCAAAAAATCTTATAATTGAAAATTAAGCTTGTTTACAAAAATCTGGATTTTTATTTCTGCAACCCAAAATCTTTTTCCCCGTTTTTTAAAATCATGCTGGTAATTGGGAATTAGTATTTTCAAGGATCGCTCAATCTTGGCAAGTAAAAAAAATGTACCACCCCCTTTCTTTAAAAATAAACTCCCCTTTAAAAATACTAAACTCCCGAAAAAAACACTTCAGGGAAAAACAGTGTTGCTCAATGGG
>NW_026465264.1:0-13485 GCF_026875155.1 Cherax quadricarinatus
CGCCACACGGTTTAGCAGTATCTCGAACTATAATATATGCGCTATGTCATCTTGTTCTGAAAAAGGGTGGTTTTTTGGGCATCCTAATATTAGGTTCTTGGGAAGGGTATTCTAGAACCCTTCATCTTTTTTTTGTTTAAATATTCTATTTTCTCTTTAATTCCAACCTTGATTGTTCTAACTAAATTTCCTTCTTTTTAAAGGTACCTCTCGGCCCTGAACTCTATCTTCTCTACTACCCTTTTCCCCTGTCGATTTACCTCTCGACTAGTCTTTCCTGTTCCTTTTTCTCTTCTCGAGCTAGTTTTTCCCTTTTTCCTTTTTTCTCTTCTCGAGCTATTTTTTTCCTGTTCCTTTTCTCTTCTCGGCTAGTTTTTCCTTTTCCTTTTCTCCTTCTCAGTAGTCTTTCCCTTTTCCCTTTTTCTCTTCTGGCTAGTTTTCCCCTGTTCCTTTTTCTCTTCAATACCTTTTAGCAGTAATGTAATTATAAAGGGTTTTTTGTCCGAAATCCCTTTTCCCTTTCCAGTTTTAAACCAGATTATTTTTATAATAAAAAAAGAAGCGCTAACCCCACAAGGGTATACGCGCTGGGGTGGGAAGGAAGCAAGGGAATTGGATGGCAGAAGGAGGGGGGTGATCAGCGGTTACGAAACAGGGGGGGCGGGGGTTGTAGGGGGGGTAGAGGGTAGCAAGAGATACAAGTAGAAAGGGGGCGAAAGTATCAGAATTTGTGAAGTAGTAAATTTTGTAAAAAAGTCAATGAGAGAGTCCGGATGAAAGGTGGGTCATCAGCGAGAAGGGAAGGTAAAGGAGAGCAGGGGGGCGAAACGACGACAGGGGAAAATTTCTGCGTGCTCGTTGATAAAGGGGGGCAGTCCAAACAGAATGTGGTGATGATAATGGACTTGGCAATTCTCCGAGAGGAGCAAGACGCCTCTCCATGAGATACCCATGAGAAGACGGAGGCCAAGCAAGAGGGGAGAGAGTAGCCCCCAAACCTCGACACGGGTATAAGAAACGGCCTAAAACCTATACTCGGTTTAATAGACTAAGTTTTTTCCCCGAGCTAGTAACCAACGTTGTTCCCAAGGGTGTAAAGGTGGGAAGATATTACAGAAAATATCCTAATGGAATCCCTCTATAAGAAACGGGTAGGTTGTATGCTGACGCGCAGCTGTTCCCTGTTCATTCCCCTGTACGTCAAAGCCCGGGGGACCCAACAAAAAAAAAATATTTTTATGTTAGTAAGATGCGGGTAGCCAAATTGGATACGGAGGACTAAGGGTGAGGTGTATCAAATTTTTGTATAGCCTGTAAAGCAAAAAGGGAGTCTGAGAAAACCCCAAAAATGATACACAGGCATTGCAATAGGGTTAAGTGCTGTAAGGAGGCATAAAAATTCACAGAAAAAAATATAGTGAAGTAGAAAATGCCCTTGTACGCGCTGCCCGGAAACACTGCTGCAATCCTACGCCGTCAGAAACTTAGAGCCCTCTGTGTAACGCAATGGCATGAGAATGAGAGTGAAAGTGGTCAAGAAAAGAGGGGGGAAAACGACCGTAGACAGTTGGGTTTCGAGCAAGGGAGGGAGAAAGAACAGACTCGAAAAACTGGAATTCCCCGGGGGGGAGGAAAAGGAGATGCTCAGAAATAGAAGGTGGTAGTTGAAGAGAAGACAAGAGCGAATGAAGGCGAAGAGGGAAGGGACGGGTAAGCAGGGGCGGCGAAAAAAATAAAGAAGTTACTAAATCATGACCCTTTATAAATGGAAAGGATTTCGGAGACATGAGAGCGTCTAGTAGCGCAGGCAAAGGGCATCACGGGGATCGGATAAGGATGGGAAAGTTCGCTTCTGCATAGAGGGTTTCGACGGGGAAGAGCGAAAAGCACCAAGGCATAAACGTAATCCTGGTGATGAAAGGGGGTTTTAAGGGAGAGAGAGTAGCAGGGGATGCCGCTGAATAGATCGGTCCACCCTAAACAAGTTTCGAAAAAAAGGGTGGAAATGAGGTGAAGGGGGTTTTTGACGATCAGCCCCCACGAAAGATAGCAAGGGGTTTTTAAGAAGGTTCGCCGGGTGTGACAATTGCCTTTTGGAGGGAATGTGGGTTTCAGGGTAACCTACATCAAAGAGGAGGCCCAGAAAATTGACTGTTTTCACGTTCAGGGAACTGACCTGAGGTACAAAGGTGATCAGAGATGACAGAGGTCTGTGAAAAGGGTTTGGTGGGTTTTGGCTGGAAAAAATTTAAACCCTGTGTGGGGGCCCAATTGGAAACACGGTGACTGATGCTGGAGAGAAAAATTAAGGGGTCGCGCGCCTCCGGCAATAGCGAATCACAACTAGAGTAAGACCCCAAAATTTGATGGGGAAAACTAGAGGGCCCAAAAACATTAATAGCAAGGAAAAAAGTGTTGTGCTCAGAACAATCCCTGGGGGACACTTTAGCTTGGGCAAAGTCCGGGGGGAGCACATTATTAACCGAACACGGAAATGCTGTCAGTTAAAAAGTTCTTAAGGAAGGATGGTAGATTGCCTCGAAGGCCTAAGGAGTGGGCTTGGGCTAAAATATTATACTCCAAGTTGTGTCATATGCCTTCTCAAGGTCAAAAAATATGGCAATAACTGAGTGGTTATTCGCAAAGGCATTACGAACATACGTATCCAAGCGCAGTAAGGGGTCTATGGTAGAACGTCCCTTACGAAGCCATATTGACGAGTGGAAAGACTGTTGTGTGTCTCTAAATACCACACTAAACGTCTATTTACTAGACGTTCCATTACTTTGCAAACTGCACTGGTAAGAGCAATGGGACGATAGTGGGAGGTTTCATGTCCCGTAGTGCCTGGTTTGCGGAAGGGAGAACAATGGCGGATTTCCACAGCTGTGGAAGAACTCCTTGTGACCAAATAAGATTGTAAAGGCGTAATAGGACTGCAAGGGCTGACTGATGTAAATGTTGTAGCATACGAATATGAATGTCGTCGGGCCCAGCTGCCGATGGTCGACAAGCTGAGAGTGTTGCCTCCAGTTCTTGAAGTGTAAAAGGCACATTATACTGTTCTTCTCTGAGAGAAGAAAAGTCCAAGGGTGCTAACTCTCTGGCAGACTTTGAGGAAAGAAATGAGGGGCATAGATGGAGTCCCTGAGAAATACGGACCAGATGATTGCCAATTTCATTGGCAACATCTAGTGGGGTTTGCTATATCAACACGGCAACCCGCGAACAGGGCCGGGTGGAAATATTTACCACTCAGTTTTGTACTTTTTTCCAGACTGCACTATGGGAAGCGAGGTGATGGTGGGACATAATTCCCCCAGCAAGTGCTTTTTACGTCACGATGACAACGAGCGATCGCACGCTTCTGTTTAAATCAAGGAGTCCTCTGTGGTTTTATTGTACGGTCCCTGCCCCATGCAGCGCGTTTTCAAACGTACTGCACAGCACAAGCAGGAGACCACCAAGGACGCTTTCTGAGAAGCCTGCCGAAGTTTGGGGTAAGAATGAGAAGTGGGGTTGAAAACGGAGGACAGAAGGGTGTAAAAGCTCATCATGGAGGACGAAAAAAGGGGAACCTCTTTAAAAACAGTCAGGGTGGAAAAGGGTTCCAATTTGCCCGTTTAAAATTGCCAGCGGGGGGGTGCGAAGAGGTGGCGAATATGGGGGGGAAGAAGAAGGGATTGGGAAATGATCACTTCATGTAAGCCCGGGGGAAAAACAGACCAAGAAAAGTCAATGCGGCGGAGAAGAGCAAACTGGAGATCGTGAAGGGAAAAGGTATGAGCCCGAGGATAAAAATGGGTGTGAGTACCTTTTTTTTTTAAAACATGGAGGGGGTGGGGGCAAAAAAAGCCTCTAACTGAATTCCAGGGGAAATCACAGTGAGACCCCCCCCAGAGGAAATGGTGGGTTTAAAAATCCCCAAGTAACAGAATCGTGGCGGTAATGACGAAAAAAGGGAAAGGGCAAAATCCGGAATAGATAATGCCCCGAGAAGGAGAGAGTATAAAGAACAGAGGTATCCACCTATGTAAGTGGTAGGGGCTTTTGGTAATGCAAAATATGAAAAATAGCTGTGGTAGGGAATATCAGTGCGGAGAAGAAGGGCACTTTCTTTAAAAGGGTCCCATCAGAAAAGGATCTGAAGAATACAATAAATTATAGCCTGAGATGTGAAAAATAACACAGAGTGAAATTTTTTGGTTTCCTGAAAGAAAACACCAACAGGGGCAAACGGGGAGGTAACATCTGAAGCTCACCCCGTTACCCTGGGGCCCGGTTTTCCACTGAAAAAGGCCTGTTTGGGCAATGATAAAGATACTTGAAACCCGCAGGTGGGTTCCTAGGACTAGAAGGGTTAGAAAAGTCCACATGGGGAGGCAGGGGGAAAATGTTCAAGCAGCGAAGAACGTGCGCTGTGAAGAAAGAGTTCGCAGATGGAGCAGAGGAGAGAGAAAGAGCGGAAGGTGGTCTTGCCCTTTGATGTTGGTCTCTGAATATATTCAGAGTTTGCTTCAAGTGTTTGGGAATTCAGAGATGTCGTATGGGAGGAAAAATTTTGGGAGGGTAGGGGGAGGATGAGTAAAGATTGGAATGTATTGGACGTCCCAAAGGTAGGGGGGGGCGAAAGGGTGGAGGGAACGGGAAAAGCGTGGCAGGGGGACAGAAGAGACAGGAACCTGGGGGGTGGCAAAGGGGAAGAAACTTGGGAGGGAACAGGGGAGGAAGGTCATTACGAGGGGGAGGGTGAACCTCTGCACTTGTAACTGACCAGTGGAGGGGAAAGAACTGGGCGAGAAGGGAGGGTAAAAAGAGGAGGGGGAAAATGGGTAGGGGGTGTTTCCGGACCTTTTTTTACTTTTGGAAGTAGAGGGGGCATTGGGAAAAAAGGTGTCTACGAGGGCTGTCGATATGAGGGTTGTAAAAGGGGAAAAATCGAAGAAGCAATTGACTGAGGCGTTGAAGTAGGGAGTCTGAGCCGAGGACAGCAAAAGGATTAGATACAGGAGTGATTATGGGGGAGGTAACCCAGAGGTGGGGGTAGAAGATGGGATACCAGAAATGGGGGGGGCGTTTTGAAACACGGGAATAAAAAACACGTGGGATCTCCCCTTGGAGGCGGAGATGAGAAAACTGCCATGGCATAAGGAGACCTTTTGTCTCTTTGAGGTAACGGTTTTTCCCGCTCGTTTAAAAACCCGACAACGGCGAAGTACGAAGGGTGAGCCTCATACAGTTAAAGGGAAAAGGGGGGATGATTGCAAGACGTTTAAATGGTCATCGGACCCAGAGGGCATTCGGGGATAGTATCTCAAAAATTTCGCTGGATGGCCAAATCGCCAGCAAATTTTTACCTGTTGTGGTGTGGGGTCACCTTTCGAACTTGTAACCGTGTCCCGCTATATAAACGGAGGATGGGAGTTCTCGGCTGTCAAAATTAAACGAGCCCCCATTGAGGGTAGTCTCCCCCCACGGGCAGGAAGAACGTAAGTGTTACCTTGAGGATTGGGGGATCTTTGGAGTTCCCGCTGTTTTTTAGAATGTCGGTTTCCACATGTCTGGAAATTTTGTTTAACTATGGTATGGGGCAAATAACGGTACCACTCAAGAATTTAGGGAAAAAATGTTTTTAAGGGTGACAGGAACAGTATCTATATGGGAAAACGAAGAGTCACGGCCGGGTAGCATTCTGAAAGGTTAATGATGCGGTACCCCTCTTAAGAGCATGAAAGAAAAACTTTACCCAAAAGGCGTAGGGGTGCCTTGCCAATACTATGGTCAGAAAAATAGGCATAGAGGGAAATTGGTTAAAGTGAAAAAATTTAGTCCCCTGTTCAGTCTGAAACGAGGTGGAAAAATAGGAAGGACGTGTCGATCGTTTCTGAGAAGAACGGAAAGGGGAAGGGGAGAAATTCATCAGCAGGTAATTGCGTTGACGTTTAGCGTGGGACCAGAGTTGGTCCGACTGGAAGGGTCGGCGATTTGAAATTGCCGCACCCTAGAGGGGGGGCCGGGAAACATAGTCGAGGAGAGCGAAAGGTCTGATAAATGAAGGGGCAGTCGAGGCCTCAGTACCTGAAGCGGGTGAGGGAAACAGACCGGCAATAGGAAGAGGCCTGAGGAAGTCTGAAGAGTGGTCCCAAAGGGGGGGGGGTCAGAACGGGGTGCGGGATCAAGAAGGGCCCGGGGGGTTTTCCCGGTTCATGGACTAGGGCTGCCATGGTTAGGTTACTTCTCTTTTGTATTTAAGAAAAAGAAAAAGGAAAGATAAAAGAAAATAAAAATAAAAAAAAGAAAAAAAAAGGGGGACCGGGAGGAATAGTTCTAGAGAATGAAGGGCCAAAATCTCCCTCCGAGCCCAAAGATGACTCGACACCGCTAGTACCGGCAGATGCATCATGGAACCCGTGCCATACTAATAACCCTTCATGCCAGTAACCAGCATTCGGATTAGCCAACCTCACATCTGCGAGCTACCTCGGTGGACAAAAGAAGGCGCCGGCCGGATATCCGCCACAAAGCATACCTCCTTCAGAGCCACCACCGGCCCGAATACCTAAAGGTGCTTCACAGACATACACCCCGTCGCCCAAAAGACCCACCCAAAGCTACTCCGGACAACCGGAGAGGGGATCGGGACAATCCCTAGGCAATCCGGCAGATTCCACGGCAAACTACGCCACCCGCCAGAAAACTCAACGAATGGATGGACCCCCGGTGTCCTTTCCCCTACCTAGAACTGCGCGCCTGTGGGAGAAATCACGAAGGCTAAATGAGGAAAGGGCAAAAAGGGAGGGGTGAGGAGGGTAGGAGAGGAATGGAAAAAGTGGAGGATGGGAGGATGGGATAGGGGAGGGGAGAATGGGGTAATTAGGTTCGGTCTGAGGAAGAAGACCGACCGGGCTAATTCCCAGACCAAGAGCCTTCTGTCACCACGCCAAGGAGCCCCCTTGAGAGGATTTCAACCAGAAATCTAAAGATCCATCTTGTAAAAAGAAAATTTTACGCACCCAACTTCAATGACTTATTAAAATTAACAGGAACGTCTGTTACAGAAGAGGGACACAGTCCGCACACTTTAACTTCCCAAGGTAGAAAATGAAGTAAATATTTCTCCCTGGAAGAAACTCGTGTGGGCTCAATAAGCCTTCACTAAGCAAAAACACATGCAAGGTTTCACAACAGGGAAGGGGTTATCATCAAAGTTCCCCAGGGTCCCAACAAATAGGTAAACTTCTAAACCGAACCCTTAAACCAAAAAACGGTAAGTCAACCAGACTACCAGTAATGCTTGACACCTCAACTAACTCAACCCTTTCTATATTAAATGTTAATACTCACAACCAGTTTGAACCATCAGGACGATTGTTGCTACAAAGTCTATCCTGGCAAGGTTGCCTTTGTCATGGAACGCCTTCCAACTGAACAAAAGAAATTAATGGAAAAATAAATAAATATAGAAAATAACTTAGGAAAAATGAGAATAATGATTTTTGAGAATTTTAACTTAAAATTTAAATATAATAAAAAAATTGGCCTTCAGAGTTTCTTTAGTTGGCAGGAGTAGGAATGGCCCGGATATTTCTCTGATGGTTGATTTATGTTGGGTTATCCTGTGGGCAGATGGGAACAATCCGATGTTCTGGAATCTCCCTACCACTTGGATGGAGCACAAGTAGAATAGGCAAGGGCCCCGTAGTAGTAGAATAATGTTAATAAGTATTATTAACACGTGTCTTGCTCCTTTATCTGGCGTCTATCCTGGAAGACCACGCCAGGAACAGAGCTGGTAAATATTATTATTATTATAATCAAGGGGGAAGCACTAAACCCGTAGGATTATACAGCGCCTATGGGGGGATGGAAGGCATTCAGGCTTAATTCAGGGAACTGGAGCACAGATCCAACTGGAGCACAGATCCAATTCCCTAGATCAAGAGCCCCTCACCAGCGTCAAGGAGCCTTCCTTGAGGGGTGAGCTGGTAAATAAGAGAAAATAAACTGGTTACCCATAGTTATGATAATATGACATTTAAGAATTGAAAAGAATGATAAATGCCAAAATCATTACTGGTAACCAGCAAACAAAATGAAGAAAAACAGTGATACTCCTGGTATATCACCCTACCTGATTAGGAGAAGAGTGGAGGTGAAGTGACTCTCCAAACTTCAACCCACACCAGGTAAGGTCAATATTACCTGGCGTAGACCCCTCAAGGAAGGTTCCTTGATGTTGGTGAGGGGCTCTTGATTTAGGGAATTGGATCTGTGCTCCAGTTCCCCGAATTAAGCCTGAATGCCTTCCACATCCCCCCCCCCCAGGCGCTGTATAATCCTCCGGGTTTAGCGCTTCCCCCTTGATTATAATAATATAATAACCTGGCGTAGAAACTAACAAATCGGACACCAGGAACTAGTTTCGCCCCAGCCCGCCAGAGAGGAGGGGGGGGTGTGCACGCGACGTAACTAATGGTTCCTGGTTGCCCGAACAACCTTAACCCCACTTACACCTACTTTTCCCTCACATTTGGAAAGATTTTAGTAAGCTTCGGATACCGGCTAGAGTAAGAGAATTAGTATATAGGTTTATCATGGGGATTCTGGCTTCCAAGGAGGTGTTACATAGTATGGGGTTTGTGGAAGAGGCTTGTTGTCAGTTTTGTGGTGATGTTGAAACGGCGTTTCATGTGGTCTTCTTTTGTACCTCCTTGGAGGGGGTGAGATCATGGATGGGTGGGTTATCAGACTGTTGGGGGGGGGTCGTTTGCCGCTTTTAAGGGTTTTACTACTAGAATGTAAGGGAGTGCCTAGGGATGTTGGAAGGGCTATAATGTAATCATAGTGGATTATCTGGACATTTCAGGGGAATGAGGGGATTAAGGGGGGATATGAGGATAAAAGCTTTGGCGGCTAGATTCAAATAGGACGAAGTGTAGGAATAGGCTGTTTATGGGGCGTCCTGGGAAAAAAATTTTTTCCCGAAGGTTATAGGAACCTCACTGTGGTTTCCCTTAGGGGCGGGTCCCTGAGGAAGGACAAAGGAGTGGTCTCCTTATGGGGGATGTAAAGGGGGGGGGTTGTTTTTTGGTTTTCTCGGGAACTGATGTAGTGTGTAAGAGGAAGGTAGTGAGAATTAGGTATGGTTTTGGTACGCCATGTTTTCACGTGAAGTTTTGTCATAGTGAGATATAAGTGGGTTTCCAGGGTTACATTTCTAAGCCTGATGGTTATTTTTTCACGGGGTTTTAAAAATTTCCCCCTTGAAAGCCAGGATACCGAGCCCTTGGGATCTCGTTTTTAAGAAATTTAAGATTGGCACGTTGGTATCAACACAAAATTTTCTGAGATACTGTCAGTTCTTTTGGGACTGGCAAATTACAGCAGCCTTATCCTTATTACTTCTCTTGTCTTATGTTTAACTTTTATTGTCAGATGAAGGTTCTATGTGAAAAAATTTAAGTGTATGTATAGGTTTTGGGTCTTATCATTTTTTTTTTATGGGGGTTAAAAAAGTCTTCTGGACAAAAAATTTTCGGGTTATATACATATGTGGGGTATAATTTTGTATAGGGGTTTGGTCATAAACCCTTTAATGGCCGAGGTTTTTTTATAAATACTTGTTTGGATTCTTTTATTATTGTATTTTACATGCATGTTGTTCTGTTTTCTGTATCAACATTATTGTAATTTGAGGGGTTTAAAATATTAAAAAAGTAAAAATAAATGTTTCTCTATGATTGTTTGTGAAAGGAAACATGTGTTTTCCTTCCCGGTTCCTATTTGGGTTTGGATCTAATGTAAACCATAACTTAACCAATAATCTGTACCCTGTCATAGCGGTAATGTTAGGATTTTGTTTTTTTGTATTGGTTATGGTAGTTTTTGGGTTTAAACTTGTATGTTGTACATTTGTATGATGTTTTTGTTGTAAAAGGACATGTCAGGTATTCATTTTATATTGTTAAAACTATGTAAAGTTTCTTTTTGGTGTGTTTTCTTTGGGTACAAAGGCCGGCGGCAACTATTAATGACTGATAAACTTTAGTGAGGTTTGTCTTAGCGGGTATTGTTTTGCTATAACAAGATGTTAAAATACTTGTTCCCACAAGGAATAACCTGGTACTAGTAGAACAAAAGAATGTTTTGTATTTCTGTACTTTATTATGCATCCTTTGTACTTTTGTAAGGTTTCTAATAAAAATATATAAAAAAAAAAAAAAAAAAAAAATTACTCACAGGTGTGGGTGAGTGTCGGTTGTGTAAGTTATAGACAGCGTTGAAAATGTCATAAATGCCTCTTTGTAGTAACTCAGTAGACTGAGTACTGGAACCATTATTTATAGTTCGTGTTTGGTTTCTTTGTTATATATGTACCTGTTTATGTACAATGTCTGCATGAAGGTCTTAATACCATAAAAAAGTGAAATATTAATGCATATTGTAGGTTTAGCGCTTCTTTGTTTATAATAATAAAGCATATTGTAAGTATTTTGGTTGATGTAATGTGTAATTTTGTATTTAACATAGGTGCAAAGGGATATAATGTATAGAGGATGAGGGACAGTTTGTGTCAGCACAAAGTTAAACGTCCAGTGTATTTCGGCAATGAAAATTTATAATTTCTGTGGAAGAACTGATACTGTGTTCTTTTTTATTTATTTAATGTATTGTAATGTTTCAAATGAAATATAAAAAAAAAAACTCTACACAAGTTTGATCTTGTCGTCGTTGTAACGTACGAAAGGCTCTTTGATAACTTACAGGTAACAAGTTATACGTCTCTAGAATAGTTTGTTTGACAGCGTCATAACTAATGTACTTACAAATGGTAAAGCAGCCGTACAAGTTTGAGCTCTTTTCCCCTCAAAGCAGTATGAAGCAATGTTGCCCAGTGCTTACGTGGCCAGTTCATAGCACGTGCCTGGTTCTCAAACACATCAAAATATGTGTCTAAGTCACTTTCAAAAACTTAGAACCATAGATGCAGCTTTCTGCACATTAAATGTGTCCTGTGATCTATCAGTCCTGTTGTCTTCCCAGACGAACATTTTCTCTTTGGAAATCTTCTTCGTTCAATCTCCTCTGTGCCTCTATTTGTGCAGTCTGCAACATAAGGAGGCGTTCAAACCTCTCAAACTGTTCCTGAGAGATAGGACCAGTGGGTAATGGAGGAGTAGGGAAATTAACATGGTCTGGACGGTCCTTAGGTCGGACACTTGGTCCAGCCGTCTCTAGAGTGTCTAGATCTGGTCTAGGATAAGTAAATACAGGTGTATCATACACTGTACTAGTATTAGGCTGTGTCATACTAACAGCTATACTCTGTACTATAGTGTCAGTGAAGGAAGGAGCGAGCGAGAACTGATCTACACTAGGCTCAGACACTAGGCTCACTTCTGCTCTAGTTGTTCTTTCTTCATCAAATAGAGTCATACTTCCTAATTGTGACACTAGGCTTTCTGAATCTGAATCATAATCAGACATCTCTGTATGAGCAGGAAACAATATATCTTTAATTAATGCTCTGACAGTTTCTGCGGTGTAATTCCTGTTATACGTCACACCGAGATATTTGGCTACTTGCCAACACGTCTGAAGTTTTAATGTACTTAACTCAGACAAAGTCAGAGTATCAATTAACTGTTTCACTTTGGCATACATCACGAAAATAATTGTACTACGAGAGAGTGATCATGGGAAACTATAATCCTAATAGGAATTTTAGTGTTGGTTGTCTTAGAGCTAGAACTCATAAACAGTATTTCCATCTCCTTGGATCAAGAGACTCAGTCAGGTACATACATCCACCTGGTATGTTGTACAAGACTAAACTCAAAGTCTTCAGATTAGGAAAGTACTCAAAGTGTTTGATCATAGATTCACTAGTATGTCAAACTGGACAATTTCTCCAACACCTTGGATCAAGAGCCTCCCGGACAGGCCCCCATTTGTTACAAAAAACGCGATTCTAAAAGCTTAGAGATCTCCAGTGAACACTAGAAAGGACTGCCCTTCTAGCATCCAGCCTGTTATTGGGTTTTCGTAACAAGTAGTCAGTATCCTTGTCCAATTATCCATTAAAATTCAGTATGGTTCAATAGTGCTTTAGGATTACAACTGGTAGGCTACTAACTAGAGAAATTAAAATTTAATAAATTTATTAAGTAGTAAGTTGTCTAGAGGTATATTATCAAATTAAATTAATTACAGCAATCAAAATAAAATCAATCTCTCGAGCTCAATATTATTGTGCTGAAAGCACATATCACATTTATAATTCTTAAGTACCGTCAGGTACATTAACATTTAATAAGATATTACAAATATGTACAAGTGTGTGTATGCGTGTAAGTGCTCTTAAGTAGTTAGCTATGTCTCAGTACTCGAATAAGACTTAAACAAGTGACTGACAAAGTCCTCAAATAAACTAACTTCTTGACCGACTGGCAACCCGAACAGTCTGCTTGAACAACAAAGAATGCTAAGCCCAATAGCAATGCAATATGCGACTGCGACACAATCAGGATCAAGGAGATAATATAACGACACTAAGTAGGGACCTTCCGCAGATCCTCCACCAAAGTTACAAAACTCCCATAATACTGAATCTATGATCAGCATAGGTAAAACTGTGACTGTGACAATACACAGGAACCAGTACAAAATTAGGTCAGAAGCTATAGCTAAGGACCTGAGATACTCAGTGTCTATGTGACACACAACCTCAGTACAACGTCGAAAATCACTAAGTCTTTACAATGTTCTGTGAACAAAGTTCTACAGAACTAACAAGAATAATGAGAGACAATCTGTCCAACCAGCAAGCGAGTCTCCAGCAGACTGTCAGACAGACAATCTGCCCAACCAGCAAGCGAGTCTCGAGCAGACTGTCAGACAGACAATCTGCCCAACCAGCAAGCGAGTCTCGAGCAGACTGACTACATCACGAGAGGTGAAGACACCCCCCCTCGATCACGTGATAGCTACGTGGACAACTGCAGCTCAGAAGCCGGCAGTATAACGAGCGACAAGCGATAATTACAGTCGTTTGACAATCAAGCCTAACTGAGCACATTTTATATACATCCTAACAACATAAGCTAAATAACAATATAACAGTCAAATAATAATATAAAGTCATACATTTACGATTTAGCTATTATCGCAAATATAAGCAATATAAAATTAAATGAAAAGGTAATATACATTACATATATACATAATAATCATTGTAACCCATTCAGGGGTTGCAACAAATACACAGTCACACAAAGACACACACACACACACACACACACACACACACACACACACACACACACACACACAGTGTAGTGGGTCACAAGCGCCAGGCTCCGAGAATCTTAGTGCTTTTAGGGCGTGCTTTAGCAGCTAGAAGCAACCAGTGTTAGTGACAACGTCAGTGAACAACCCTACAATATAAAACCATGATTTGCAAACATAAATAAAGGAAAGGGGAGA
>NW_026465265.1:0-12863 GCF_026875155.1 Cherax quadricarinatus
TACCCTTAAAACCTTTTCCCTAAAAACCGGTTCTTCCCAACAACCTTACTTCCCTTAAAACCTTCTGTACCCCTGGTACAGACCAGTGAGTATGTACCCAGGGTAAGACCAGTGAGTACTGTCCCCATGGACAGACCATGAGTACTGACCCAGGGGACGACCATTAAATAATGTCCCATGGACAGCCCATGAGTACTGTACCCATGGCACAGACCAGTGAGTACTGTACCCATGGTACAGACCAGTGAGTACTGTACCCATGGTACAGACCAGTGAGTACTGTACCCATGGTACAGACCAGTGAGTACTGTACCCATGGCACAGACCAGTGAGTACTGTACCCATGGCACAGACCATGAGTACTGACCCAGGGACAACCAGTGAGTACGTCCCCAGGCAGACCATGAGTACTTACCCATGGCACAGCCCATGAGTACTGTACCCAGGACAGACCATAGTACTGTACCCATGTACAGCCCATATACTTACCCATGGCACAGACCTGAGTACGTACCCAGGGAAAACAGCCATGATACTGTCCCAGGTACAACCAGTGAGTACGTACCCATGGACGACCATGAGTACTGTACCCATGGCACAGACCATAGTACGTACCCAGGTACAGCCCATGAGTACTGTACCAGGTACAGACCATGAGTACTGTACCATGGCATAGAAAAGTAACTGTACCCAGGAAACCATGATACTGTACCCATGGAAAGACCAGTGATCTGACCCAGGCAAACAGTGAGTACGTACCCATGCACAGACCTGGTCGTACCCATGGCACAGACCAGTGATACAACCCAGGCCAGACCATGAGTACGTACCCAGGCACAGACCGGGGAGTACTGTCCCATGGCACAGACCAGTGAGTAACAAAGGAAAATGTTGTTTTTGCTCTATAAACCAGGGTAATTGATCCCGACAAGGGGTTTACAAATAAAAACACGCTAGCAAACAACGGGTTAAATTAGGGGAACAATTTTCATCCTGTGGGACTTGATCATTTCAAAAAAAAAAGGATCAGGGTTTCAAAACCAACGTTTTCTATAAATCTACCGTAGGTTTGCTCCCTCACTCTTCAGCCTTTTTTTTTTTCTCACATTTCTAACGTACACTCCCCCGACCCCCCACAGCAGGGAATACCCACGAGGCGGGCCTGGGCCAGCACGACCAGTATTTTTCTAATAAACACTACTGCAGAACAGGGGGAGCTATCGTCCACCTTCAGTCAGTAATACCCACACGACGGGTAAATATGTAGGAAGACAGTTGTAGGTAGTTAAAGTCAACAAAAATTTTCCACAGAATTATGAAAGCTAATATGTGGATTCCTACACACTCACCATAGGTATGTGAATCAATGATCTAGACTGTATTAACTTTGGTAAAATTACCGACATTATGGTAGGTAAAAGGACACAATAAAATGTCACATTAGTTGCACTTGTGTCCTAACACAATGACGTAGAGTTCACAGAGGAATGGGACCATCTCATCACAGACATAAGAGTGTCCAAGTCGGACCTCCTGTGGGGAAACTATGCGGGAGTACAGATTTAGAATGAGTTTTACGAGGACTAAGCAATGTGACAGAGGAACCAAGGATGGAGAGGAGAGGTGGAGGAAGCCTGGCAGGAAGGGCGAAACACACGCGATCACATCCTCTGGTAATCAGTGTGACTAAGAATTTATACTGAATAATCCCGGTGGCGAGCAAGTCCATCTGGCAAGCGAGTCTCATCTGCAAACCAAGTCTAACATAAACAAATCCACGACAAACAATCCGACTGGTAAAGAAGTACTTCTGACAAAAACGTCCACCTTTAAAGGAAAAAAGTTTTTATAAAAGTCATAGTTTATTTAAAAAACACTTTAGTGTTGCACACTGTAATCTTCAAGGTTCATACATTATTACCGCAGCACATCATTGCGCACCCCCCCATTGACAGCATTGCCACTGGAGCTCACACACTGGGATTGAAGGAAAAAAAAAAAAAAAAAAAGTTGAAGGATCGCGGGTAAAGATTCATTTCAAGGAGAACAAAACTTACTGGCGGCTCAGTAACCCTCCTCAAAATAAAGTCATAGCCCTCTTTTTTTGAGGAACTATTAATATTAAAAAAAAAAACCTGTGAAGATAAGAGTGGGTGACTTTAATACCTCAATAGAAACGCAAAAATTTAAAAAGGGGACAGGAAGCTGCAGGTCCTCACAGACTGAAGACAACTACCTGACTCATATTGTTTTGGGCCCATACTCCCAATCTTGTCTTGTCCAAACACCAATCCATGGCCTTCTGACCAGGGATTGGGGACCATGTTTGTGACCATGGTTTTGTACCATAAGTTTATCGGGATTGTATCATGGATTGTATCTTATTAAATCGTGCACTGAGCAGAAACCAAACAAATATGCCCACAACATTATCCAGTAATAAACTAAACAACTGTTACAAAACACCATCAGATCCAACTACGCAACCCAGATTTTTAATATTTCGCCGAATAAAAAAATATTAAATTTGGGTCCATCACTTTTTACAAAAAAAGTTTGATAAAAAAGTCCAAATTCAAAAAAAAAAAAAACTAAATATCGAAAGAAAGAATAACAGACCAAAAAAAAAAAAAAGAAACACGACAAAACAGTACTAGACTGGATGGCAAAACTGCTTGTTAAGATCATGTGACAAAAAACCGTAATGAATACAAGAGCTGTCGATTGACTAGTTTGACTGACTGGTAACCCCGATGTTATTATTAACTACACAAGTTACGGATATACAATAAGAGAGAAGGATAATGAGATGTATACGGGAATGTGAAAGGTGAATTTGCAGATAACATGAGAGCTAACACTATAGAATTCTCCCAATATGTCAGGAAGAAGGGTGGAAAGCGACTCTCGGATCCCTAAGACTAAGACCATCATCACCGAAACTTAGCTACAGTACTCAAAAAAGCTTCAGCTTGGTATTTACAGCCAAAGAAGATACTGACGTTGAAAGCTTTGAGGTGAATTTCTAAGACTCGAAGCTGAAAAAATAAATTAGCTTTTAAGCATTAAAAACCCAAAAAAAGTTAAGTATTAAACATCTAGCAGGTGGGAAAGCATGCTTTTTTGTTGTTGTTGCGGGGCTGTTTTTTTTGTTGTTGTGGTTCGCTGGTACTGCTGCTGTTGTTTTTGGGGTGCCTGTTGTTCTGGTCCTGGGGCTGTGTTTTTGTTGCTGGTGCTGCGCTGCGTTTTGGGGGGGGGTGCTGGTGCTGCTGTGTTTTTTGTTGCTGGTCTGTTGTTGTTGTTGCTGGGGCGTGTTGTTGTTGTTGTGGTTGTGCTGGTACTGCCTGTTTTTTGGTGCGCTGCTGTTGTTGCGGTCCTGGTGCTGTGTTGTTGTTGCTGGTGCTGCTGCGCGTTGTGGTTTCTGCGGTGCGCGCTGTTGTTTTTGCTGGGGCGGTTTTTTGTTGCTGTGCTTTTTTTGGGCTTTCTGTTTGTTGTTGTTGCTGGGCTCCCGCTGTTGTGGGTTTCTGGGGCTGCTGTTGTTGGCTGGGCTTTTTTTTTTGCTGCTGTTGTGTTGTTTCTGGTGCTGCTGTTTTTTGTTGTTCTGTGCTGCTTTTTTGTTTCTGGTCTTTTTTTTTGCTTGCTGTTGTTGTTGTGGTTTGGGGGTCTGCTGCGTTGTGGGGGCTGCTGGTTCTGCTGTTGTTGTTGTTTCTGGGCTGCCGCTGCTGTTGTGTTGCTGCGGGGCTGCTGCTGTTGTTTTTTGTGGTGCTGCTGTGTTGTGGTGGTCTGCGTTTGGGGTTTCCCGGTGCTGCGTTTGTTGCTGTGCTGCTGTTTTTTGGGCCGGGTGCTGCTGTTGGGTTTCTGTGGTGCTGTTTTTTTTGTTGCTGTGGCCGCCTGTTTTGTTGCTTCTGTGTCTGTTTGTGCTGGGGTTTTGTTTTTGTTGCTTGCTGCTGTTTTTTGCTGGTGCTGCTGTTGTTCTGAGCTGTGTTGTTGCCGGTGCTGCTGTTGTTGCTGGTGCTCTGTTTTGTTGTTTCTGCTGCTGGTTTGGGGGTCTGCTGGCTTTGTTGTTTGGTGTTTTTTGTTTTTGTTTCGCTGTGTTGCTGTGTTTGGGTTGTTTTGCTGGTGCTCCCGTGTTTTGTGCTGCTGGTTTTTTTTGCTGGGGCTGTTGTTTGCGGCTGCTGCGTTGTTGCTGGTCTCTGTTGTTTTTGTGCTGGTGCTGTGTTTTCTGGTGGTGGGCTGTGTGCTTTTTGTTGGGTGGGGTTGTTTGCTGGGGGCTGGTTTTTTGGTTTTTTGGGGCTGGGTTTGCTGCTGCGCTTTCTGGGGTTTTTGTTGCTCTGCTGCTGTTTTTTGGTGGCTGCCCGGTTTTTGGTTTTTGCCTTGCGCTGTTTTTTTTTGGGGTGGGGGGTGCTGCTGGTGGGGTGCTGTTGTTGTTTTGGTGCTGGGGGTGGTGTGTGCTGTCTGCGTTGTTGTGGGTGGGGCTTTCTGCTGCGTTGTTGGTGAGGCCTGTTTTTTGGGGGGCGCCCTTTGGCGGGGGGGTGGGGGTTTCGCGCTGTTTTGCTTTCCTGGGGTGCTGTTGTTTTTGCTGCGCCGGTTGGTGCTGCTGCGTTGGTTTTCTGGTGGGCTTGCGGTTGTTTCTGGCTGGGGGTGCTGCTGGGTTTGCTTTTTCTGGTGTTGTTTGCGGGGGGTTTCTGGGGTTTTTTCCCGCGGGTTTGTTGCTGGGGGGCTGCCTGGGGTGCTGTTGTTGCGTTGCTGGGGGGGCTGCTGGGGCTGCTGCTGGGGGTGGTGCTTCTGCTGTTGTTGCGGTGCTGCTGCGCTGTTGTTGCTGTTGTGGGGGCTGCGCTGTTTATGCTGCGGTGCTGCGCGCTGTTTTGCGTTGCGGGGGGCTTTGGGGGCTGGGTGCTGGGTTGTTGCTGTGGCGGGGTGCTGCTGGTGCTTTCGGTGGTTGTTGCTGTTTCTGGGGGTGCTGCTGGTGCTGCTGCGCTGTTTGCTGTTGCTGGGGGTGCGCTGGGGCTGCGCTGCCGTTTTTGCTGTTTCGGGTGCTGCTGGTGCTGCTGCTGCCGTTTTGCGTTGCTGGGGGTGCTGCGGTGCGCGCTGCCCTTGTTGCGTTGCTGGGGGGGCGCTGGTGCTGTCTGCCTTTTGCTGTTGCTGGGGGTGCTGCTGGGGGCTGCGGTGCGTTGTTTCTGTTGCTGGGGGGCTGCTGGGGCTGCTGCTGCCGTTTTGCTGTTGCTGGGGTCGCTGGTGCTGCTGCGCCCCTTGTTGTTTTTGTGGGGGGTGCTGCGGTCGCTGCTGCGTTGTTGCTGTTGCGGGGGTGCCCGCTGTGTGCTGCTGCCGTTTTTCTGTTGCTGGGGTGCTGCGGTGCCTGCTGCCCTTGTTGCTGTTGCTGGGGGTGCTCGGGGCTGCGCGCCCCTTGTTGCTGTTGCTGGGGGTGCGCTGGGGCTGCTGCTGCCGTTGTGCTGGGTTTTGGGGGGCTGCTGGGGCTGCTGCGCCGTTGTTTCGTTGTTGGGGGGGCTGCTTTTTGCTGGGGGCTGCCGTTGTTGCTGTTTCTGGGGGTGCTCTGGGCTGCGCTGCCGTTGTTTGTTGCTGGGGGTGCTGCGGGTGCTGCTGCTGCCGTTGTGTTTGCTGGGGGGGGCTGCTGGGGCTGCCTTGCTTTCCGTTTTTGCTGTTGCGGGGGTGCGCTGGGGCTGCGCTGCCGTTGTTGTGTTTCTGGGGGGGCTGCTGGGGCGCTGCTGCCCTTTTTGCTGTTGCGGGGGTGCGCGGGGGCTGCTGCTGCCCCTTGTTGCGTTTCTGGGGGGGCTGCTGGTGGCTGCTGCTGCCGTTGTTGCGTTGCTGGGGTGCGCTGGTGCTGCTGCTGCCTTGTTGCTGTTGCTGGGGGCTGCTGGGCGCTGCGCCGTTTTTTGGTTGCTGGGGGTGCTGCTGCTGCTGCTGCCGTTGTTGCGGGTTCTGGGGGTGCTGCTGGTGCTGCTGCTGCCGTTGTTCTGTTTCGGGGGGCTGCTGGTGCTGCGCTGCCCTTTTTGCGTTGCTGGGGTGCTGGTGGGTGCTGCTGCGTTGTTGCTGTTGCTGGGGGTGCTGCTGTGCTGCTGCTGCCGTTTTCGTTGCTGGGGGGGCGCTGGGCTGCGCTGCCGGGGTTTTTGTTTTTGCTGGGGGTGCGCTGTGCGCTGCTGCGTTGTTGCTGTTTCTGGGGGTGCTGCTGGTGCTGCTGCCCGTTGTTGCGTTGCTGGGGGGGCGCTGTGCTGCTGCTGCCGTTTTTTGCTGTTTTGGGGTGCTGCTGTGCGCTGCGCCGTTTTTGCTGTTGCTGGGGGGGTGCTGGGGCTGCTGCTGCCGTTGTTTTCTGTTGTTGGGGGGGGCTGCTGGGGTGCTCTGCTGCCGTTTTTGCTTTTTGGGGGGGCCCGGTGGTGCTGCCTTTTTTGTCTTGGGGGGGGTGGCGGCCGTTGTTCTGTTGCGGGGGGGGCTGCTGGGGCTGCTGCTGCGTTTTTGTGTTGCTGGGGGTGCTGCGGGGGCTGCTGCTGCCGTTTTTCTGTTGCTGGGGTGCTGCTGGGCTGCTGCGCCGTTGTTTCTGTTTCTGGGGGGCTGCTGGGCTGCGCTGCCGTTTTTCGTTGCTTTTGGGGGCGCTGGTGCCTGCTGCCGTTGTTGCTGTTGCTGGGGGTGCTGCTGGTGCTGCTGCTGCCGTTGTTGCTGTTGCTGGGGGTGCTGCTGGTGCTGCTGCTGCCGTTGTTGCTGTTGTTGGGGGGGGTGCGGTGCTGCCCTGTCTGCCGTTGTTGCTGTTGCTGGGGGTGCTGCTGGTGCTGCTGCTGCCGTTGTTGCTGTTGCTGGGGGTGCTGCTGGTGCTGCTGCTGCCGTTGTTGCTGTTGCTGGGGGTGCTGCTGGTGCTGCTGCTGCCGTTGTTGCTGTTGCTGGGGGTGCTGCTGGTGCTGCTGCTGCCGTTGTTGCTGTTCTGGGGGGCTGGGTGCTGCTGCTGGTTTTGCTGGTCGGGGGTCGCTGGTGCTTGCTGCTGCCGTTTTGTTGCTGTTGCTGGGGCTGCTGGTGCGCTGCGCCGTTTTTGCTTTGCTGGGGGGGCTGCTTTGGGGCTGCTGCTGCCGTTTTTGCTGTTGCGGGGGGGCGCTTGGTGCTTTTCCTTGTTTCTGTTGTGGGGGGTTCTCCCCTTTTTTTTCGTTCGGGCGGGGCGCGCGCCTTGGCGGCCGGGGGGCGGTCGCGCCGGGCGGCGGGGGCGCGGGCGCGCCGCTTTTTTTTTTTTTTTTTTTTTTTTTTCGGGGTTTTCTTCGTGCCTTTTTGCTTTTGGGGGCGCTGTGTTCCCCTTTGTTTCGGCGGGGGGGTTTTTCCGTGGCCTTCTCTTTCCCCTTGGCTTTTCTGGGGGGTTTTGGGTGCTCTGGTCCTTTTTTTTTTTTTCCCCCCCCCGGGGGGGGCCCCCCCCCCCCTTTCCCCCCCCCCCCTTTTCCCCCCCCCCTTTTTTTGGGGGGGTGGGTGGTGCCCTTTTTTGTTTTGTTTTTGGGGGGGGGGGGTGTGTGTTTTGGGGTGTTTTTGGTTTTGTGGTGTGTTTGGTTTTTGTGTTTTGGGGGGTGTGGGGTGTGTGGTTTTTTGTGTTTGGGGGGGCTGTGTGTTGGGTTTCCGGGGGTGGAGCCGGCCCTTTTCGTTCTTTTTGTGCGCCCTTTTTGCTTTCCCCTTCTCTTCCCCCCCCCTTTTGTGTTTTGTGTGTTTTTGCCGGTTTTTGTTCTTGGGGGGGCCCGGGCCTGCGCCTTTTTTCTTTTGGGGGGCGCTGGCCCCCTTGTTGGCGGCTTTGCTGGGTTGCTCTTTTTCCGGGGGGGGGAAAATTATTGCCAGATGACTAAAAGTGACAACTTTGACCCAAATTTTAATAAAAAAGGGCAAGACATGTGTTCCTTCAACTATGTTTCCCCGCTTAATATTAACCGTGGGCAAACTAATACTCTTATTACACACAACATAGAAAATTTCCACTGGGGGGAAATGAACCAAAAAAAAAAAAAATGAAACTTTTTTTTTTAAATTTTACACACACACACAAACACACACACACACACACACACAAACACACACACACACCCCCCACACACACACACACACACACACACACATGCACCACACACACACACACACAATTAATATTGTGTGGTGTGTGTGTCGTGTGTATGTGTGGGGTGTTGTGGTGTGTGTGTGTTGGTGTGTTTGTGTTGCTGCAGTGTTGGAGTGCAACAGTGATGGAGCCACAACCCGATATAAACACAGTTTTCCTTTAATTAAGTAGCGCCCTATCAGACTTCCCTCATCTTTTCACACACACACACACACCCCAAACCACACACCCCAAAAAAATATATGTGTTGTGTGTATAAATTATGCGTCTGTAAAACTACACAACACGGGCAGCAACACTAGCAGCAACACGTCAAATTTGGCAGCAACACAGAAATTAAACACACCCCTTGTAAACCAGCGCCCTTCAGCTGGGGTTAAAGACTCTTTCCAAGGAATTAGAACCTTCGCCCTTCTTGGATCAATCAGATTCTCATTTTTCAAAGCACGGGGCAATGAATAATAAAAAAATTAATAAAAACGCACGGGCTGGAGTTTTGAGACTCTATGACCGCGGGTTCCAACCCGGCCGGGGGTAGGTTTTAAAAAAAAATAAAAAAAAAAATAAAATAAAAAAATTTTCATAGCGGGCCAATAATAGGATAAAAAATTCCGCTTTTCTCTAACCCCTAAAGTGCATTGATTTTCTGGAAAACAGGGATGACGAGGACTCCGACAGCTTAGTGGTGCACCAAAATGCCCGGGAAAAAAACATCCCAAATTTACTACAACCAATTTTGCGGGACTGCACCCAAAAACGGGATCCTGATAGCAAACACACTGATGGTATAACTTTGAAGTGTCTGAGGGGTACTGAACGTAGGTGTCTAGGGCATTGAAGGGTGAGGTATCTGGTACTAAACGTGAGTGTCTGAGTGCCCCTGGAGGCGATGACCAAGTTCCCTATGATCGCCTCTTGGCTCAGCGCAAAATGATCTCGAAATTTCCTAACATGGAAAACGCAACATTCGCGGGGGAGACGGATTTGAAAAAAAAAAAAAAAAAAAAAAAAAGATCCTGGGGGAGTTACAGTATTGAGAAACTGTCACAGGTTGGGGGTGATGGTCAGCAAGTTTAGATTGACGAAATACAAAATAATTAATTTTTTTGATATGACAATATCAGACAAAATGCAAAGTGTCTGGAAAGGGAAAATAGTCAATCTATGTTCACTTATTTCCCCGTTAAATAAAGACATAAATACCTAAAAAAAAGTACAGAGAAGGATAAGGGAATTTATTTTATTTCAAAAAGCTTTTTTATTAATTATAACTGACATCCTGAGTATGCCTTCAGTCTTCGTCTCCATATTACATAAAAGACGAAGATACACTGGACGAGGTGAATGGAAGGTCAGGTAAGATCGTACCATCATTAAGAAACAAATTATATAAACCTACTGAAGTTGTCAGTTAAAAAACTAGGATAGTCATTAAAGAAGCCGCTTGACAAGCATTCTGTAAATATCAGATTCAAGTAAAAGCTGGTAACTCTGCAAGGGTTGGCTGTGATCAGCGGAATCCTGAGGTTAAACTCAGGACCTACCTCAATGACTCACCCAGGGTTTACCTGGAGAGTGTTCCAGGGGCCAACGCCCCCCGGGGCCCGGTCCTTGACCAGGCCTCCCGGTGAATCAAGACCTGATCAACCAGGCTGTTACTGCTGACCGCACATGATCCAACTTACGAACCACAGCCAGGCTGATCGGGTACCGACTTCAGGTATCTGTTTAGCTCCCTCTTGAAGGCAGCCAGGGGCTTATTGTAATTCCCGTATGTCTGGTAGGGGGTTGTGGTTTGGGGTGATATACAATACTTGTAGCAGTAAAAATGAATCTGTTTCGCCCCATCTAGACAAATTAAGGTGGAAAAAGGGGAACAATCCTTATTAGCAAAACCTTCCCTTTTAAAAAGATCCCCCCTGTTAACACCCCAACATTCCCCCCCCACCCTTCCCCATTTCTCCCAAAAATCCCCCCTCTTCCTTGATCCCCCCCTTTTCCTATTCCCTATACCCCCCCCACGGTGATTTTTTTGCCAGCCGCGCCGCCAAAAACGAACAAGTGAAGCGATAATGCCAGCCGGGAAATTTAAAATCAAGTGAGGGAATGAGGCCTCGCTGGTTTTGCGGG
Source organism: Cherax quadricarinatus (assembly GCF_026875155.1). Lineage (NCBI taxonomy): Eukaryota > Metazoa > Arthropoda > Malacostraca > Decapoda > Parastacidae > Cherax > Cherax quadricarinatus. Next base: position 10,217 of record NW_026465265.1, read on the forward strand.
TTTTTGTGTGCTGCGTTGCTGCTGCTGCTGCAGGTTACTGTGCTGCTGCTGTTTTTTGGCCCCGCGGGGTTTTGGGGTGTTAGTGCTGCCTTGTATTCCTATTTTGTGCGTTGAGGCGCTGCTTTGATGCTGTGTTGGTGCTGCGTGTAGGGCTCTGCTGCTGCTGCGCTATATTGGGGCCCCAAATGCTACGTCGTGTGCTGCGGGGCCTGCTAATTGTTGTGCACTGCTGCTGTATTTTTGTGCTCTGCTGCTGCTGTTGCTGTATTGTTGTGCTGTCCTGCTGCTGCTGCTATATTGTTGTGCTATGCTGCTGCTGTGTTGTGCAGCTGATGAAAGGCCTCCTGCTTTCTTGTGCTGCCGCTGCTGCTGCTGTGATGGCCTCCTACTGTGTTGTGCTGCTGCTTTTGCTATATTATGGTGCTGTGTTGTGTTGTCGGTGTACAAGACAAACTTAAAACACTCAGTAGAGCGTAAGTCTAATGTGAGAGACCTGGGAGTGATAATGTCAAACTATCTCTCGTTCAAGGAGAACATCAGTGTCGTTATTGTAACTGCAAGTAAAATGATAAACTGGATAACTAGAACTTTTAGAACAAGAGATGCCAAGGCAGTGATGGCACTCTTCAGGTCAGCGTTCCTCTCGGGGTTTGGGAAAATATGCTGGTACAAAATGACCCCTATTAAGGTGGAGAAAGTGAACAAAACCCCACACTCTTATAAACTCAGTCAGACACTTACATTACGATTCCCTTTAAAAAGAGACGAAAAAGGGAAAATATGAAATCTACACCGGAAATTCGGGAGGTTTGGGTCTCAATCTCAACCAAAATTTTCCACCGCCTTCAAAGTCTTGCGACTTGTAAAACCTCTCTGAACGGGAGGGGGGGGGATGATGCACGAAAGGGGAAATTCAATAAGTGTAAAGGGACCACACCTCTTCAACACCTTCCCCTTTTATGAATAAGGGGATTACAACAAATCTTTTTGGGTGCCTTCGAGGGGAAACTCCTAATTTTTCCCAAACTTAGTTACTGAATACCTGTGTGGTGCTAATGGACTGTGGCGGCGGCACTAAATGCTTTTATCGTCAGCCAGCAACCCGGTCTGATCTGGGACCGGGGTTTTGGGGGATGACTCTGGGAAAGGGCTCCAGGGAACCTACAAAGCTGTGGGGTTTCTGTGCTGCTGCTGTGTTGTGATGGTGGTGCTGCTACGTTGTGGTGGTTTTGTGGTGGTGGTGGGGTTTTGGTTGTGGTAGTGCGCGCTTGTTGTAGTGGGGGGCTGCGGCGTTATATTATTGTGCTTAAGCTGTGTTGTTCTGTTTTATTGTGGTTTTACTGTATGATCTTTATAGTGTTCTGTGCTGTGCTATGTTTGTTGTGCTGCTGTTGTCTGTTTTCATAAATTTTTGCTTGTTGTGCTATCTTGTGATGCCCCATTGTACTGCCATCTGTGTACTGCCTGAGCTATTTGCCAGGGTTTTGTTGGACGTTGGGTGGTACTGTGTTTATTTTGGGTTTTAAATTTGGCCATAAGGGCCCCCTACGTACCACCTGCCAAACCCGATCAAAATTTCTTCAAACCTTAAAAAAGGAATTAATGAAAACCCTCTGTGTATCACGAAGATACATACCTCTCAGGGGATATACGCCCTACTTTTTAAGACGACATTGTAGGCTGTTTTTTATACTGGTGGGAAAAAGGGGACATGCAGCCTTAATGATCTTCTTGCTGAAAGGGTTTAAACCCCTTAACCCAACAAGCACATGCAGCTACCATTGAACGCAAAGTTGGTCGAATCTAGTGGGAATAACTTCAAAGAAAATGAAAAAAAAGCAGGGGGTTGTCTTGAAATAATAATAATAATAATAATAATAATAATAAGTACATTATACAATTGATATAGGATTAATAAACTTAACGCACTTTACAGAAATCCCCTGGTTATGCAAAGCATTTTGACCAGCCTTAAAATTAACTTATAATGATGGATGATCATTTAAGTCGGTTTACAAGACTGTTAAGGTTTGCACTCTTCGACACCAACTCTTAACACTTCGGTTGATGATTACGACGTTTCTGGATTTTTCTTTTGAAAACCATACGTTTTAAAAGGCTAAATGGTTTGTTTAAGTTCGTCAGGGGAAAAGGGCAAGGGTGTCTTGACGCGGGTCTTCTTCGTACATGACCACCACTGACTTTTGGTCTCATCGATCGAGGCCTTCCACTGGGTTTCCCCACACCCATTTTAAAAAAAAAAAAATATATAATATATATATATATATAATATATATATATATATATATAATATATATATATATATATATATATATATAAATATAAAAACCCCGAATGAGTGGTATTGATCAATAACAACACTGCGCTAGCCAAGGATTCGAATCCATGTTGTATACTGGCCCGCCATTGTGAGTGAAAACCACATGACGCCTTAGCCCACTGGACCACCCAATCCTACAAGAACCAAGCACCCAGCCAAGCTAGGTGTGTTATTCTTGGTCCGAGGACATACGGAGGTGTGGGAGCTATATATACATTTTACATATATATGGTTTACAAATATTAATCTATATTTCAGCATTGCTGTATAGGAGCATAGAATGCATAGCACCGTAAAGGGCTGAAC
>NW_026465266.1:0-14918 GCF_026875155.1 Cherax quadricarinatus
AAAAAATGGTATATCAAAATCTTTGGATACCCTCTCTGCAGGGGACCACCCCATCTGATTTAAAGGAGCATATCACAAGCCAAAAGACTTAAAGGAAAATCCCAAATTATTCCCATTTGGGTGGGTTTGTGCCCCTCCCCCGGAATATCTGGGTGCATGGTTTACGTTTCATAAACATCGAAGTGTACCTACCCCCAAAACGTAGGTGTTACAAATGCCAGCAATATGGCCATGTTGCAGTAGACTGTGGAATACTACATTCTTGGTTTTTGTAAGTGTGCTGGGAAACATTCCACTAGAGAATGCACAGTAGGCCCGAAAAGCCAAAATTTAAGTGTATTAACTGAAAAAGAAGTGGGTAACAGTTTCCCACAAGGACTGCAGTCAGAACCCAAAACAACCTTCGATGTAACCTGATAACAGTCCTTTAATGGTAATGAGGATGGGGCCATCCAGTCTACCACAGCCAGATCTGAGACTGAACCTCTGCAAAGTGTGCAGAACCCCACCTAAACTGCAAAGGTTTCTGGTGATACCAGAATGCCATCACACACACCAGCTGTGGAGGAGCTACCCAAATCCCTGCTAGCACATATGGAACTACTGGTCTCCCACTACAGATACCTTGGCTACACCTGAATATGGGGATGAGTTGTCATTTCTCCAAATACACACAACTACAAAGTCAGACGGACACCACACAGGTAACCTCCCTGAAATTGGAGATGAGTCAAATGCACAGGACCTACTGCAATGAATGATGAAACAGAGAACACTAATTAACCATGGTACCTGTTAAGGTGATAGGTGTTAAAGAAACACTAACCCAGAAGTGCATCCTCCGAGAGGCATTGGATTCGCCTGACCTTCCTCATATTAAAACAATTTCCCCAGAAAAAAATTGCTCTTGAACAGATCCTGACAAGTTTAATAAATATAGTAATCAGGATGATGCTCTTGAGCATGGTGATGATGCCCAAAAGTGCAGCAATCTCCTTTCAGCTTCCAGAAATTTTGTGAGAAAAAAAGCCCATAACTCTTGCCTTCAAGACTTGCCTTTTAATGGCTGCCAAAAAGCCGAAAAATGCTTAAAAAAAAAAGGTCCTGAAGATAAAGACGTACAAACTATGCTATTTGTCTTAAGTGTCTGCCACTGTAGTCAAAGCATAATAGTTTTACCATCTTAGAGCAAAAGATTGTAATAACTCACTACAATGGATACATTACAAATCTTTTCATGGAACATTGCTTCCATCAGGAAGGGTTGCCGACTTACATCATATTAGTGCAACCCAAGAAATATGATGTCATCTGTTTGCAGGAATGTAGATTGAAAGATGGAGCACCTCCACCAAACTTTCCTGATATGCAGCTTTAACCTAAGGTCAACCAACCCGTTGTGTGATGTATGTCAGAAAGAACTTGCCACATTCACTCCTTTCCTTGCAGAGTCGAGTTAACATGCATTTTCATGGTGTGCCCAAAGTATATGAAAGGGGCGATTTTTTCCAAAAAACTTTTTTTAATCTCTATGCCCCACAAACCACCCTTGACCTAAATGTTTTAAACCAGACGCATAAAAGTGATTTAGTTTAGATTAGATTTTTTTTTAAAATTTTTGCCAGAGGTGGTAGTTTATTGGCCCCCCCTTTATCCCCCCCTGTGGAGGGTTTATGGGCGAGAGCATTTGGATACAAAAAAAAGCCTAGGAAGAAACCCCCCAAAAGGGGGTTTAAAACAGGAATACATATGGATTTATATCTACATATTTTATATTTCCCACTTATCTGTTAAAAAACCCAAATTTGGGAAAATTTTTTTGCTTGTAAAATCTGGTATCTTATTTTCATTAATAAGTATCTTGACAGGTCCCCCTAGGTTATTTACTGCCCTGCCCTTTGTATTCCTCTTAATTGGACAAAAAAGAAACCATAGTTTTTCAAAAAGATTTTGGGACCATTTGCCTTTTTTCACAAAAATTTACATTTAGTTTGATCACCCTTTTGTGTCCCCCCAAACTGCCAGAAGTACTTTTTCCCAAAGCCAAACCCGGGGCCCCTGCAACTCAGTCGGGTCGTTCACATTGCAATTGCTCCATAAACATACTTATCAAATTTCAGGGTTTCCATAGGGGGTTATAGATCAAATCGGGGCCTTTTTAATGCTTTTCCTTAACATCATTTTTCATTTTTTTAATTTTTCCCTAATAAATTTCCTAATGCTAGCCCACGGGTTAAAAACCAAAAGTTATATTCTACATTTCTTCTCGATACTCTTTTTGGGGAAAAACATACAACTTTATCATAAAGGAGAACCCCAATGTTTGATGGGTTCCTTACAATTGTACTTTAAATTTCCCTTTTTGCCCAAATTTTTTTGAGTATCTATACCTGGTTCCCCAATGAGCATTTTTTTGGAGTCTTTAAATTGACCCAAAAGAGCCTTCAATGATAAACATAAAAAATCAGAAATTGATGATGAGTCAAGCTCAGGGTCTTAGGTTAGTTTTTAAGCGCCATTGGGATTTGCAAACAATTCAGTTTGAAGTGTAAAACCCCCAAGTTTTTAAATTTTTTTTCCCCTAATTTAAAAAAATTTTTTATCGTTCTTAATGGGGAGATGGCAACAAGGGGCAGATGCGGGCCCTGCCGGGAAGGCTCCTTTTTTAGATCCATCAGTGTATTTAATTTGTATAACTTGTTACTACCAGCTAGGTGAAAAATTTTTCCTTTTTGGGAGCATTTTGCTTAACAAAAAAATTTTTTAAGGGAAAAGGGATTACTAGCAATGAGCTTCTTGGGGGGAAAAATTTTGTGGGTTTATGTGATTTTAAAAATGAAAAAAATCTTCCTGGGGGGGTTTGAAATGCTTTTTTTTCCTACAGTGAAAACAGTTAAATGAGGTTAAAAAAACTTAATGAAATTTGGGCACGTTTTCACTTTCCATTTAGATCTGGGGTGTATTTACCTCTAGAAAAACTTGGTAAAGTTCACTGTGCAGTGCCCCTGGTTCTTTTCAAAAAACTTTTCTAATACCGGTACAGTTTTAAATTTTTCAAAAATTTCCTATCCCTGAAAACTGGGAAATAAAAAGTCCTTCCTCATGTTAAAACTTTTGTAGATCTGGGACAGCCAAGAAAAATCCTGAGAGCTTCTTTTTGTATTAACCCCAAAGGGGTCAGGAGAATTTCCCCTAGCTTTTTTCCAACATGGGAGCAGCTAATAATTAACCCTAACATAGGCTTTTGAAAAATCTTTTCCCCAGATTTTCACATAAGCACCATAGTTGGGATTTTAAAAGCAACATTTTTGAGAGTATTTGGGCCTAGTTTAAAACATTTCTTGTTTGTTGGGGAATAGGGATTTGTTAAAGGGAACATCTAAAACCAAGATTTTCTGAAATTTTTTAAAAAAGTAGCTAATAAATTTAAACCCTGCAAATTAGATGGGGGGGGGAAATGTCGTTTGCTTTTTTAATATCTTAGTTTTTTTTAAGGAAGATTTTATGAGGCCTAGCCCTTTTAAAAAATTGCTTGAACTTCATTAGAATGGTTTTCATCTTTTTTAGCCCTTTTTGTAGGGATAAAATGTTTTCCCTCAGCTTTGCTTTTTGCTATAGTTTGGGTGAGGCATTTTGGCCCAATTTGGGAGGCAATTAATCAGAATAAAAATAGAATGGGACAAAGAACCCCTCCCTCCCGGTGAAACCTAAAGACATTTCTTTAGAATAACTTCTGAACCCTTTTGGAAAAAGGAAAAGGGAAACTCTATTTGACGGTATCCATTATCCAGCAGGTAAGTACCACCAAATATTCTTTTTGGCTAGTTCATGTAGTATAACGGTTCTGTTCGCAATATCAAATGCAATTTTAGCCAAAAAAAAGTGGAAAAAAATTGGGTAGGGGTTTGGTGTGCAGTGAAGAAAGGGGGAAAAATACAGTTCTGCACCCCCTTTTTCCCTTTTCCCAAAACCCATAGAGGTAGGGGGAAAGTTGTGCCCGATTTGAAAGTCAGTTTTTTAAGGGCTTCATTTTTTCAAAATTTTTAAAAAGAAACCCCTAGTTAAAGAGATCGGCCAAAAATGAAATCGGGGGCTGTTGGGGTTGGGGAAGGGCCCACAATGAGACTATTGGTCCAGGAATGGGAAAAGAACGCCCTCAATGTAATAAAGATTATACAGTGCCAACAAAGGGTTATAAAGGTACGTGCCTTAGAGTTCTGAAAATTTTTCATAGGTTAAAACCATCCCCCTCCGGGGAGCATTTGATCGACCTTTGGTTAATGCATTATCAAATTTCCCATACTCGGTAAAGAGGCAATCACTCTCAAAATTTTTTTTGGCTCAAAAAAATTAATCATTTAAACCATTTTTTTCAGAAGTACTCCAAATTTTTTTTTTCTAAAAAGAGAGGGAAAGGGCTTTCATGCCTGGATTTTTTTGGGGGACCATTTAATTTATGAGGTCTTTTTGGTTTTTTTTCAAGGGGGGAAAGGGATGAGAAAACATTGCCAGTCTTTTTTGGGTTTTTTTATTTATACCTTTCCAACCCAAACTCAAAGGGGTGGACCTAATTAACCCCACTAAAAAAACTGTTCCCTTTCCTGTTGCCTAATTTCTTCCTTTCAAATTCCCTTGTTTTTTGTTAGTGCAGCTTGGAAAGTTCGGCGGGTCTGGGGGTTTACATTCAGGTATGCTTTCCAAATTTCCTCCTAGCTGCATGGGGTTAGATTGGCATCGGGTGGATCATTTTTAAGTATTTACATTGGTTTTTATTGTTATTTATTGGAGGGTTTTTGTTTCCTATTCCTACCCACTTGACCCGTAGAAAAATTTTCAAAAATTTGGTATTTAAACCCACCCTTTAAAATTTTTTGGGTGCCAATGGGTCGTAATTCTTATCCCAATTGATCCAAGTGGTTAATAAATTTTGTCTCTGTGTTCGGGGTTTGGGGAATAATTTCCCCCTCCTTCTGTATTTGCTCCTTGTTTGCGGGAGATTTTAAATAAAGATTGACATTGTTAGTTTTGGGGAAAGGGTGAATTCAAAAAAGATAAATAAACTATGACAGGTCATGCTCGTATATGTGAAATTAAACCCAAAAAACAGATCTAGTAGGGCCCCCCATATATTGAGTGGGCTCAGAAATGCCCAAAATTTCCCGAACATTATCATGTTTCTTTTAAGCAATCTCACAAATTTAGTTCCTTTGGGGGTTTTTGGGTTATAGCCCCCACCAATATTCTTAGTCTGGCTTAAAAAATTTTCCAAGAAGATGGTGGGTTTCACTATTGATGCGATCGGGTTTTAAAAGATCGGGTCGAAGCTGGTTCGCTGGGGCATAGAAAATTAAAAATGTTTAGGGAAAAATCCCCTGCATATAATTTTTGACACCATGATACTGCATTTTAAAACTGGGATTTAAAAAGGGAAAAGGATGTGTGGCAAGTTTCTTTTGACATACATCACACAATTTTTGGGTTTGACCTTAGGTTATAAGCGGGCATATCCAGGCAAATTTGGGGGAGGTGCTCCATTTTTTAAATCTACATTCCCTGAAACAGATGACATCAATTTTCCCTTGGTTGCACTAATAGGGTGAAAAGTCGGGGAAAACCGCTTCCTGATGGAAGCAAGGGTTCCCAAATGAAAAGATTTGAAATTTGTACCCTTTTTAGGGGTTTAAATTAAAAATTCTTCCTTTTTTTTTTAATAAAAATTAAAACTATTTGCTTTCTTACAGTGTGCAGATACTTAAGAGAAAATAGCATATTTTGTACGTTTTTATTTTTCAGGACCTTTTTTTTTTAAGCATTTTTCGGCATTTTGGCAGCCATGATAAGGAAAGTTTTGGGAAGGCAAGATTTTATGGGTTTCTTTCTCAAAAATTGCGGGAAAGCTAAACGGAGTTTGGGCTGCATTTTTTGAAATAAATCCCCCATGCTCAAGAACATCACCCGATTACATATATTTTTTAAAAACTTGTCAGGTCTTTTTAAAGATGCTAAATTTTTTTTCTGGAAAGTTTTTATAATTTGGGGAAAAGATTAACGAATCCAATGCCTTCCGGAGGATGGCACTTTTTTGGGTTAGGGGCTTTCTTTAAACCTATCACCTTAAAATACCAGGGTTACATTGTGTTTTTCCTCTTTTTTAATTCTTTGCAGGTGGGGTTCCTGGGCATTTGACTCCCCCCAAATTTTTTCCAGGGGGGTTTAAACCTTTGGGGGGTTTTCCTTTCTGACTTTTGTAGTTTTTGTGTTTTGGGAAAGAAATGACAAACTCTTTCCCCAATTCGGGTGTAGCCATAGGTTTTTCTGTAGTGGCAGCCCAAATAGTTCCATATGTGCTGCAGGGATGGCAAGCTTTCCACAGCTGGTTTTGGGGTAAATGGCATTCGGGTTATACCAGAATCCTTTGCATTGAGGGGGGGTTCTTGCAAAACTTTGCAGAGGTTCAGTCTCAGATCTGGCTGTGGTAAAAGGGAAATGCCCCCATCCTCATTTCCCCATTAAAGGACGTTATCAGGTTTACTGGGAAGGGGTTGTTTGGGTTCCCTGACGCAGCCCTTTCGGGGAAAAAAGACTGTAACCCCAAACTTTCTTTACTTTTTTAATACATTAAATTTTGGGCCGTCGGGGCCCCTACTGGGCATTTTCTAGGGGAATGTTTCCCAGCACACTTACCACACCAAAAATGTAGTTTTCCCACATCTACTGAAAACAGGGCCCTTAGTGTGGCATTTGAAACCCTACTTTTTTAAGGGGGTAGGTACATTCGATGTTTAGGAAAAACGTAAACCTTTGCCCCAAATTTTTCCCGGGGGGGGGCCCAAGGGGCCCTTTACCCAACTGGAATAATTTGGGTTTTTCCCTTTTAAAGGGTTTTTTAGGCTTGTTTGGATTTTGTCACTTAGATTCAGATGGGGGGGTTTCCATGCGAGGGGTACCCAAAGATTATGTTTAACTGAAAACCCTTTTTTAAAGTGGTGAGTGTCTGAGGGGGTCGGAGCCGCTTAATATCCCTAAGGTGTACTAAATAGATCATTAATCAGCTCTTTTCTTTTTTCCCACAAACACAAAGTTGGGTGTTTTTTTTTCCCAAATTGGATCCTTGATTTTGGATGTTGTTTACAGCCCTTCCCCTTTTGCCATGCACACTTTTGAAGGGAGGGGGTGTAAATTTATGGAAGTTTAGGGTTAAACATTCTTCCTTTTTAAAAAAGACTTCTTTTCGCCTCTGGCACCAAGGACGTTTATTTTCACATTGTGTACAGTAGGTGAAGACTACGGGCGGGGCTCCCAGCCCTTTTCTCACTTTTTTTCTTTTTTTTTTACTTTTAAAGGCTGGGAAACTAATTTTATTTCCATCACCCGCAAAAAAAAGGTTCCTCTAAAGACAGTTTCCCTTTTTTCCAAATGATGATATCTGGTGGGACTTTACAACACAAGATTCCTCGCTTTTTCTTTCCCTTATAGGGTTATTTCAAGAGCAAATATTCACTCCCAAAGGGCAGAAGTCCCAAAAAGATCACAAAACACAAGTGCTCAAGTTCAATGAACACCTCCCAAACCATACTAAACCCCGACCACCACCCCTCCAATATTCACAACCCCCAAAAACACACTCAGAGACCTCTTTTTTATGTGTGGGGAATATTTTGGTTTCAAAAAAGTTTTAAAAGGGTGGTTTCAGGCGAGGTTCCCTTTCACCTTATCAAAATTACAAAAATGAAAAGAGAAGAGAGAGGGGAGGGGGAAAGGAGAGGGGGAGAGAGAGAGAGAGAGGGGAGAGAGAGGGGGAGAGAGAGAGAAGAGAGAGGGGAGGGGAGGGGAAAGGGGGAGAGAGGGAGAGAGAGAGAACGGGGGAAAAGAGACAAAGTTTGGTAAAATTGAGCAAAAAAATTAGAATTTGAAAATATATCACTTAAAACATTTTGGGGTTTAAATTCTAATTTATAAATTTTCCCCTTGGGTTTGTTCATGCTAAATGCCACCTAATGTACCTCACTGAAATAATAAATAGCAGACATCACAAAGAAAGGGTGAAGACGACCTCTTAAACCCCCCCCATAATTGTAAAACGGTATTTTTTTAAAAAAAAAAAAAAAAAAAAAAAAAAAAAAAATTGGTAATGTTTCAAAGACAAGATTTTTAAAACACTCTGGTCGGGCTTCCCCCTTTGGGCCATCCTGGGGAACTCACAGTTACTATGTTTTTAAAATTTTATTTCAAGCAAAAAATGTCAGCTGAAAATAGATTTAAACCCCGTACCTTTAAAAAATTTTCACTTACAAAACGGCTAACCCATGTATGGAAGTTTTTACCCCAAAACTCCCCAAATGTACATTTTTTTAAATTAAATTTTACTTTTGTTTAAAGTTTAAAAATAGGTGAGAGGGGGTACACCGTGGTTTTGTAATAAACACACTGAACTTTTTAAGGTCACACACTAGGCCCAGTTCTGGAGAGGGGACCACGTTTTTAAAGGTTTTTTTTTATGTGTCCGTGCGTGTCTGCAGTCATTAAATTGGTGTTTTTCAGAAGTTAAACACTACAAAACCAGTTGATCAAACAGTCAAAAACAATTTACAAAAATTTTATAAAATAGAAGTATAATGATTGCAAAAATTTGGGTTTTCCCATTTTCAATTTCAACTAGGCGCCAGAACCCCCTAGATGAGATGGAAAAAGGAACATAGATGTTTAAAAGGCTGACTCTTTCTTTTAAACAGTTTTTAAAAAAGGGAAACCCAAATTTCTAAAGAGAGAAAATATTCATTTAAAATGAAAATTTTTCAGGAGTAACTTGTTCACAGTAAAAATACCAAAACATAAAGTTACAAAACTCACACCCCAGATGAACACTGCAATTTGAAATTTTTTACTGGGAATTTAGCATAAAGTTTAAATCCTGAACGAGAAAATTTTATTAGAAAACCAAAAATGGGCACTAGGGCAAACCCCAAATTTAAATATGGAAAAGTATTTAATTTGTTTTAGTTACCTGAGCAAGCTTTTATTACATGAATTTTAAACAAATTTTAAGGGGGTCACACACTGAAGAAAAACCTGACCTTTTTTAAAATTTAATTTTCAGGGGTCCAAATGACAAATTTAAATGTTGGGGAAAAACAGCACTTAACACTTCCTTTTGACACGATGACCGATTAATTTTTCACTGTGTACAAGCCAAAACACCCCAAGCTTACATGTTTATAAGTTTAAAACCCCTGGCTGGGCCCACTCAAAAAGTCCCGGGATGCAATGCCGTCAAATTGGGGTTTTCCCAACCAATTTCAGGAAACACTGGTAAGCCAACGCAATCAGAACGTAAAACAGACATTTTGGGCCCTTTGGACACAAAACTGCAGGCTGCCTTTTTTGGGCCCTTATGGCTAGCTTCTTGTGCCCCCCTCAAGGGTTGCTTGACTGGCTCGCCAAGGGCCCCTGCCAACCACCCGGACAACCGCTTGGGAGCAGGGGAGGCAGGCACACAGGAGACACTCGCAAAATGAACGGAGTCGGCACAAAAGGACACGGGGACTCCCAACACCCCCTGGGGGTCCCGGGTAAAAACCGCCTCCCAGACCCCAAGCAAATAGAGGCAAAACCCGGTTTAGTTTTCCAAAACGAGGAAGGGAAGGGACAAGGAAAAGGGTATTTTACCTCGCTAGAAAACAGGCAAAAATGGGGTTTTAGTGGGCCCCGCAGGGGCCCCAGTGCAATTTTTAGGTCATTTTACTGGGCCCACAGTCGTCTCGAGAGTTTTTCAACCCTGTTTCTACTTGTTAATTTACTCCAAACCCGAGCACTTAAAAAACATCTAGCCAATTTTCTTGGAATGACAGACAAATTTTCACTTTCATAAGAACCCAAATTCTCCACAAAAACCGAAGGTACGGCCGGAACATGTAGAACGTTCACAAAAGGCATTCCCGGGGGTTCAAAAAAGATGTAGCCTTGGCCTTCAATGGCTGGCTTGGAGTGCTGTTTGGCCCGGGGGGTCAGTAAAATTGCCCTTATCCCCTATGTAGATAAAGGGAAGAGTTTTGGGTACCGGTGAATAGGAAAAGTCAGGAAAAGGGCATTCACCTCACTAGACACACGCAGTAAAGGGTGTAAGTGGGATGGGGGGGTTTTTTTGTGCCAAATTTTTTAAGGTCCCCCCAGCAGGCCAGACATTCCTCACCCCTTTTAAGCCTACCCTAGGTATGAAAGGAAAACACAATGTTCCCCAAGGGCAAACGTAATCCACTCATGCAAATAGTTACAAAAAAATCGCAGCACTTGCGGGGAAATCAAATATTCGAGTACCGCGGGGGCAGCCCAAAAAACACCTTTACACTGCACGTCGTTGATTTGAGGCGAACGGCTGATTTTTAAAAGGGGGAGAGCTGGGGACACAGGAGAACGCAGGGGGGAAACTGGGGCACGCACCTTGGGCCCCTCTTCACTTTGGCAATATGGGCGAAAGTCTCAGGCAGGTGATGCAGTTTCCCCGTCAAGGTCACAGGCTGAGGCAGACTTTCAAGAGTTAAACCCCACACTGCAAAAACTCGTAGAGATTGTTACTCAAAATCCAATCCTGAGAACTTCTTAGCACACGTGTCTTGGAGTGAAAGAAAGAATTTTCAAGGGGTGTGGACACCTGGGTTACCCAAATCACGTAGGACTTACATCCCTTTGTTATTCCTCAGGGGGGTAAAGCGATGGTTTTTGAACATTTTGAGAGGCACGGTTTGCAAGGGGCAGCAAAAATTTGCCTCTACACTCCATGTTGATAGAGGCGAAAGGTGAGGTTTAAAAGGGAAAAGGAGGGGGAAGCGAGGGCCTGTAGGGGGCCCTTTTCAAAAAAAAAAAAACTATTTCCCGTGTTTTTACCAGGGGATATCCTTAGTCACAGCTCGCACAAAGGTTCTCACAACACTGAAGCTGTCTTCCCCCCCCGTAGGAGTTTTAAAGATGACTTTAACCCCCGGGGAAAAAAAGGGGTAGGGACCCGGGGAATTAGTAGGTTTCCGGGAAGAACAAAACTGAGTTTTCAGGTAAATTTTTTTTGCCTGATGTTTTTCTAGCCCCTTTTTCCATGGCATCTTCATCACTTATATACCTTTTTATCAAAAATATTGGCTTCCCAACCCCTCTCTATTAACTTTACTGGGGGTGCCTTTCGGGTTTTAAAAACAAATATTCCCGGGTTTACTTACAGGGTGGGGGCCCGATCATGGATAAATTTTTTCACATGTTTTCTCCAAACTCAAACCCCTCAAGAGAGGTTCCTTGACGCTGGTGAGGGGCTTTGAATAGGGAAAAAAGGGTTGTCCCCCAGTTTCCCGGGGAAATTTGTCTGAATACCTTCTATTCCCCCCCAAAAGGCACTGTATAAACCCCATGGGTTTAATGCTCCCCAAAGATTAAAAATAATAATGCTCCTGCCCAATTAGTGGTAAAAAGTTAAAACCCAGTCATTTTTTGGGGGGAAAAAATTATCACAAATTTTATACACTATGGTTTAAAAAAGGGGTTTTTTTTTGGGAGGGGTGCCTCTGTTTGTTTTTTCCACCCCCATAGTTTAAATAACGATAATTTAAAATTTTTGAACTAGGGATTTAAAAATTAACAAAATGGGCTTACTTTGGGAAACTGAAATCTGATGACATGAAACATTGTGATTCTATGTCATCATTGAAAAGGGTCTGCTAATAATGAAACCCCCCTAGGTCGGGGGCCCCCCGCCAAAGCATTTTCCGAGTGTTCTACATGAAGGTGGTGCACTCTTTTATGATATTGGGGACTTTACCCTGGACCCCTGCCCCCCCCCCAAAGCACCTTTTTTGAAGACTCGCGCGTCCCCAAAAGCGCAGCTTTGGGTCATCCTGGGTGCGTGAGGGTGGCGAACACCGTGGCCATGAATTTTATGAGGGTTTAACTGCAGCCCTTTCACTATAGGATCGCCCCTTTTTGGCCACCCTTGGGGGGGCCAAGTAGTACAACTCCCCTGGGGGGTGAGGGTGCGGCAGGCCCTTCTTAACGTAAACGGGGAACCTAAATGATTTCCCCAGCCGGTGTGGGTGTGGTCGCGCAGTTTGGCGAGCAACTCCTCCCCATGGCACTCATCGTGGACAAGGGCTGTGACCGACCTGTGGTGGGGTACTCTTTTACTCCTGCCCTGGGCACCAGAAGCACTGTGGTCCATATCCAAGACCTCCCAGTTAGCAAGTGTCACTGTCCACAACACGTGGCAGAAAAGGGCTAAAATGAGTATTGCAGCAGCAGAGCACCCTGGGTCCCACTGTATATTACACCGATGGTTCCCAGGATCCCGAGGCGGGCCCGCACAGGTTTCTGGGGTTACACTATGCCATCCAGAGGGCCCTGCAACATGCGCTCCTGGTCATCGGCAACCCCCAGTCATTCACGTCGACTCCAGAGCGGCGATCCAGGCTGTCATGCACAGGGAGCCCGGGGCAACATCCGGCTAAATTATGCCATCAGGAAGGACCTGCAGACACTTAATGAGCAGGGACGGCGAGCAACAATCAACTGGATTCTGAGCCACATCGACCTAACTGGGAATAATGCGGCGGATGGTGCAGCAAAGTCAGCCACTCTTGAGGACCAGCCAGGCACTACCATCGCCATCAGCCAGAGGCAGGTGGACCTGTGGGCAGCCGCTGCAGCCAGACGCCCGCTACCAGGGCCGGGCACATCATGGAACCAGATCTGGTACGACAGGGCTACCTGAGGGGAGCCCCCACCGAGCATGCAGAGGCTAGGCAGGAAGCTGCAGGTTGGGATCCACCGGCTGCGACTTATACCCTACCCTACCACCAGAAGACTCATCGAACACGTGCGAGAGGACGTGAGGACGTGACCAGATGGTCCCCAAGCCACTAGTGCACTACCTTCTCGACTGCCCAGCGACTGTCCCACACCGATGGAGGCACTTCCCAATGGCACCTGGGGATCCGAACCGAGAAGACACCGCAGCCCGGCTGGTGTACCTGGCCGTCCGGAGACCTGGGGACTCTCATCCCCATCCTGGCTGCCCACCCACTGCTTCAACGCCACATTTAGACGATGATTCGTCACTACCTCTCCTGTCTTTAGACTCTTCTACCCCTCCTTTCTTCCTGTCTTTCACCCCCTACCTTCCCTTCCCTTCCCTAGTATTAATTTCCTAGGTAGAAACCTGAACTTACCTAGATCCATGCCACACAACCAACAATGTTGGAGCAACAAGTTCCCAAAGACCCTGGGACCTAGAGACGCCTGCTGATGAAGCCCAAGAAGACGCCAGCTGATGAAGACACGATGTGAGACGACAATTCCCCCCGGGGAGTCACCGCAAGAAAGAAGATGTTACCCTCCACCCGGAGGGCCCAAGAAAGAAGACGGAAGAAAGAAGAAGATGAAGGACACCCCCAACTGGGGGCCACCGCCGGGTCACCACCTGGAGAAGACCCGGGCCGGAAGTACCAGCAAATCAACAAGAAGAAGAAGACTCCAACAACATGCTCATTGGAGAAGCCAGGTACAGATACTCAAAAATCAGGGACAAAGGAATTAATGTACAATTGCTATGGATCCCATCACACATTGGATTACTCCATGATAAAGTTGATATGTTAGCAAAGAAGAGTACCCAGAAGAATGTAGAATATAACTATGGTATATCTGTGTCTAGCATTAGGAATAATATTAGGAGAGAAGTAAATAATGAAGCCTTTGTAAATCTATAACCCACTATAATAACATGAACGTAGATAAGTATGTTTATGGAGCAACGTGCAATGCGAACAGACTGACTGATGTTGTAGTGGCCAGGCTTAGGCTTGGTTACAAGTACTGACTGATGTTGTAGTGGCCAGGCTTAGGCTTGGTTACAAGTACTGACTGATGTTGTAGTGGCCAGGCTTAGGCTTGGTTAAAAGTACTTCTGGCAGTTTGGGAGACACACAGATGATGATCAAACTAAATGTAAATTATGTGGTCAGACATATAGTCACTGTCCCTTTAACACTATGTGCTTAATTGTCCACTTATTGAGGAATACAGAGACAGTATGTGATATGTCAAGATATCTTATTAATGAAAATAAGATACCAGACATACTAAGCAAATTTCCTAAATTTGCTTGTGAACTATAGATATGTAGATATAAATCCATATGTATTCCTGTTAACCCTTTGGGGCCTAGTTCCTAGGCCTTTTGTGTATCCATATGCTCTCGCGCTACCGTCCATAGGATCGATATGATGTGCACAATAAACAAGCCACCTCGGTGGCAAAATCTAAAA
Organism: Cherax quadricarinatus; assembly: GCF_026875155.1. Taxonomy (NCBI): domain Eukaryota; kingdom Metazoa; phylum Arthropoda; class Malacostraca; order Decapoda; family Parastacidae; genus Cherax; species Cherax quadricarinatus. The sequence goes on from NW_026465266.1 coordinate 14,301, forward strand.
ATCTAACCTCAAAGTAAATACCTAGGCTGGGTTATTCTGGGTTAATATTTCCCCCTTTAAGGCTTGACTTGGTTCTTTGCCAAAAAGGGTTCACCCAATAATAACTTGAGGTTTTATGAGCTGGGGGAAAGTGACCCCAAATAACTTAGTTTCAATATATCATGGAATTATCCGATTACTGCAATCAATCTGTCCCAATTTCGCTTGGTCGACTCATGGACTGAAATTACCTGGGTGGCCCAATTGGGATGTCCTGACTATGGGTGAGGTAGTATCTTGGGTTGCCAATATTACGTTTTTTCAGAGCTAGTTTAGCTGCCCAGAGAACTTTTGTTCTGAGTGGGAAATTAGATTAACAAAAATGTTTCCCCAAAAAGGATATACAATAGATTAAAACATCTCATTGGTCAAAAGAGAGGCATATATCTCGTACAAAAGAGGGGACGGCAGTTAAGAAATCAATTATTCAATTAAGAGAGAAATAAAGAAAGGAATTTTGTGATACTGGGCCTGTGGGACAAACAGCAGGATAATACTGCAAACCCCTCTTGGGCCTTAACAACAACTATCTTACCTACCACAAAAATCAACAACAGTTTGGTGTGTGTGTCATGGGGA
>NW_026465267.1:0-13211 GCF_026875155.1 Cherax quadricarinatus
TTTTACAAATGTGTATGTATAAGAGTTTGTCACTGTGTATCTAAGGTGAAGTGGCAGTTTTCATGGGGGGGGGGATGTAAGCTTTAGGGGTGGGTTTATATTTAGTATGTGTGTGTATGTGTATAGTGTGTATTGTTAATTAAATTGTAAGTTTTAATATCAATATATATGTATATTGTATAATGAAATATAAGTGTGTGTGTGTTATGTATGTATATATAGTTTTTATTTTTTTATGACCACCTTTTCAGGAAGCCAGTACGTACAAGGGGTGTTCTGTGAAGCACAGTACGTACAAGCGGTGTCAGGAAGCCAGTACGTAAAACGGGGTTCATGGAAGCACAGTACGTACAAGGGTGTTCTGTGAAGCACAGTACGTACAAGCGGGTTCAGGGAAGCACAGACGTAAAGCGGTGTTTGTTTGAGTGCAGCACCCATTCTTCATTAATTTCCCTTCTTATACGTGTGTCCAGTTGTTTATTTTTCACCCCTGTATCTTGCACATTTATTATGTACTCATATTTTTTGTACCTGATTTTTAAATAAAATATAAAAAAAAAAAATATCTACCGCACTTCAGCCTTTCCCCAAGATTTTTGCGAATATCTTATAACGGGGAATAACAACGACAACGCCCGTAATTCTCACTGTAGGGGCCCCTTCCCCTTTTGGAATCAATACACTACGCAGTACGCTGCAACTCACCCCATCCTCCCCTCACTTTTCATCACATTATCAGGTTCCAAAAAAACCTTTCAACACACCCAATGCTTACATAGTTTCACAAGGAAACCCATCTAACCTGGCACTTCCCTCTCGCCATTTTCTCCAAAGCCTCCATCCCTCCCCCTCTTCAATACCCCCTCCCAATGCCACACATCACTTCCACTCAGCACACAGAACATTCTCTCCAAATCTCTAAACCCCCCCACCGTTCACTCCACACTCCCAAATTTTTTAAAATATCCAAAAACCCTCATACCCTCAGTAGTTTCTCAACTCCTGACCCTTCGATACCCACCTAAGTCCTCGTTACACCAGCTTATAAATTTCCTTCCAACCTGGTCCCGCTGCCCCCGTAACATAGCTGACGGCCTTCCCCCCCAAAATCGCCTCCTCAAACCCCCATTGCATCCCGCCTCATCAAATCTTCATTGTGCATTCCCTTACTCCCATTTTAAGTTTCAATTTCCCCCATTGGATACACACCGTCACAGCCCCCCCTCGATAAAAACCCCGAAACCCGCCCCTCAAAATATGTTGAACCCCATTGTCATCCATGCCTCTTTTTTCCCCTTTCGCACATAGTATTGCCTGATCCTCGTCTTTGAAACCCCTCCCACCCCCCAAAAAATCTTTTGCACTTTACCCCCCCCCAACCTCCACAAACTTTCAAAACCCCCCCTCCCCCCCCTCCCCCCTTAGCGTAATTCAGCTTCCAGTACCCAAATATCTTTTAGAAAACCCGCCCCCCAATTTTAAAATGGGCATAAACGCCCTATGATCTGAAAAAACGCATTCACCTCTGCACCCCCACCCTCACCCCCTTTTCACATACAACCATCAAATCGGCAGCTACCCCTTTCTATGAAATTTTTGGCCATCTCGCAATCCCCTCCATCAACTATATCCCTAAATCCCACACCTCTCAATAGCCCCCTAAACCTCCCAAAAAAAACACCCTGCCCCCTCCGTACACACCTTCCGGGCCCCCACACGTTCCACGCCCCCAAACTTTTGTCACGACGGAAAGCCCGCAAATAATAACCAATACGTTATTCACAAATTCATTCTTTCCCCTTTACACTTTCTCAGCCGCACATACAACATACGACTGCCATCACTCACCTCCCACCCCCATTTTTCTTAACACACGACCCCCCCCCCCACTCCTAAGAAAAAAACAAAAAGGGTCGTTCTCGGGTAGGGTTCCCACCCCTCCCTTCATCGCTCCAAAAACACCAAAAACCCCTGTACCCATCCCCTCCAATTTCCTTTCCCAGCTTGAAATTATTCCGCACAAAAAAAAATGTCTATGCAAACCTTAAAAAAACCCCTTTTCCCCAACCTTCTCACTCGCACACAACCTTTTTAAAATTCACTGTCATGCACCGGAAACCCACTTAGTGATTTCACCCCTGCCCCTTTTCACCTTCACTGACACCTTTCAGTGTGCGCTTCGTCCACTTTTCTCTCCACGGCCCACGGTGGGTTCCCTGTCCAACACCGGGAAGGGTACCTTTTTGCTCCCACGCACCACATCAACCAGGCTTTTTTTCCCCCGGGCTCTGTGCCGGGCAAAACTCATCCCAGTCGGGAAAAGGGCGCCGCCCTTACGGTTGACAACCCCGCACCTTTTAACTGCTGGATGCCTCCCCTTTAATCTACGTCCCTAAAACACTTCCACCACTCCGGCGAGTCATCTGCCCTGTTCGCCAAACTTCCAAGTTTCTCATCTTCAATTGAACAGTACTCCTCACCATATCAATTTTCCCCAACCCGCTTCTCAAAAGGGTTTTTCCTGCACTTCCCAGTAGGCCTTCCTCACCCCACGCCCAAACTGCACAGTCTTCCCCTTTCCAAGGCAGATGCTCACTTTCCCCCTAACTGTGACAGTGATGGGTGTACCCACCATGGCAGCTCACCCCACTTCCTACTCCCGGGAAATGTCACTTTTATGTAAGGGGACTATCAGCATGAAAACCCCCCTCTGGGTCCCGGCTCTTTCACACCACTACCAGGGCCTTTCTTGCTGCCATCTCCCCCACTGGGCCCCATAGGTCAAACACCAATAACCTCACGCTTCTGCTGCCTTTTTAACACCATTACCTGTGTCCTAAATGTTCCATATGACGTAAGACGGGGTGGCATGCCCAAAGCCATCTGATCGTGAAGACCTCCGGGAAGCCGGCAAAACCCCCATCCGTCCATTTACCCCCCATGCCAGGTGTACAGGCCCTACGTTCAAAAACATACCGCAGATCGTCTCGTCCCCCCAAAAACACTTTCAGACTTTCACCCTGTTAATGCTTAGACACGTCGATTAGTGAACACGTATCGCTGATTTTAAAGCCACCCCTGTCCTGGGACTTGTCAACCACCGTTTATACACTCCGCTGATCTCGCTTGAGAAAAAACAATAGGCCCCCATTTAGTGCCAACCATCAGTTCCCTTTATCCCAACACCATAGGTGTCACGGATAAATTTTCGGAAAAACCCTTGTGCAACTGAGCGTTATCGCCCCACCAACAATTCAATGCACACTGTGTGCAAACGCCTTTTTCACAGACTGCGCCATGTTGTGAAAATATAAGTCTCCTCCAAAGGCCAGCAGAGGGCAGTAGTCACACGTCCGCACTCTGCTCAGGTCAAGCGGCGAATGACGGTCATGGGGTCAGTGATACATGGGGGACAGTTTGGAATCCCGGAGGAGTATGCGGTAGGTCATGGACGTATTAGGGTTTCCTCGAGGGTAGTAGTAAGGTGGTATTCTAGTCGGGATTGGGAGAAAGCTTATGAGATGTGGATAGGGAATTTTTGATTGAGAGTATGGTGAGATGGGTTTTGGAGGAGAGTGGTGGGTTGGTGAGAACAATGTATGCTGATGCATCGATGAGAGTACAGGTAAATGGTAGGTGGGTATCTGTAAAGCCATGGGAGGGGTTTAAGGTAGGGGTGCCCCGCTCTCCCAAATACTTTTTGCATGTATGCAGAACCCTTTCTATGATCGGTTGGGAGGGGGGATGGGAAGGATGGGCGAGGTGGAGGCTTTTGTGAATATTGTGGGTTATGTAGATGATACAACTGTTTTACTTAATGAGATAGAAGATTTAAGTACAGTGGGAAGGGTACTTGAGATTTTTGGGAATGCTACTGGGGTGAGAGTTAATAAGCAGAAATCACGGTTGCTAGAGGTAGGCGCTTGGGGAGGGGGGACGTTGGGGAAGGAAATTTGGCTGGATAACTGTAACAGGGTAAAGATTTGTGGGATTTGTACTTGGGAGATGCACAGGAGAGCAGAGGGTTAATTCAGAAATGTAATGGGCAGAGTTTTGAGTAGGCTTAGGAGTCTCTGGGCCGGGGGCGTAACCTTGCATCAAAGGTTGTGGTGGGGGAATACGCTGATTTATAGTAAGGTGTGGGGAGTGGCGGAAACTTATCCCTTACGAAGTCAGGATTTATGGAATTACAAAGGAGATAAAAAGGATGTGTGGGGTTTTGGGAGGGCGTGGTTGGGGAAAGATGTGGTAATGACTGCGGTAAGACAGGGAGGGTTGGATTGATGGCATTAGATCTAGGGTGAAGGCCCCTATATGTGAAGCAGAGGTATATTCGGGCAGGGGGGGGAAAGGGGTCTTCGAGTGGGGGGGGTGATGGGGATGTCCGCAAATGGTGGGGGGGCAGGACTTAGTTGAGTGTGAAGATATGTTGAGGTTTATGTTAAAAGGGTTTGCAATGTTTAAAAAAATCAAGGTAAAAACGGTTGGGGGAGTGAGTCGTCGTCAGGAATCACTGCAGGGATGGCAGTGTATCCCACATATGATTGGCGAGTGATATGGGTGGAATTTAGTAAATTAAGAATAAAGGCAAGAGTGAGGGGAAATTTAAGTAAAATAGATTTCTTATGGGGACTTTGACATCGAAAGAGGTGCTAAGACAAAGGGGTTTTGTGAGAGAGGCGTCATGGGGTTTTTGTGGGGAATTTTGAAGCTGCTTTCCATGTAGTATATTTTTGTTCTGCTTTGGAGATGGTAAGATTGTGGTTGAAGAGGTTTTCCTTTTTGGGGGGGGTCAGATATCACCCTTAGGGCTTTAATGTTAGATATGGGGGGGATGCCAACGAGGGGGAGGCTATCAGATACGTAATAGTTGATTATTTTGTATGTCTCTTGGGGGATGGGGGAGGTGGGGGGAAACATTAGATAAAAGCGTTAGCGGCGTGTTTTATAGGACAGCGTGTAGAACAAACAATTATATGGGGGAAGGTGGTCAGTCGCACGTGAGGTCACAGACCCTGACTGCCTTGGGATTAGTGTGGACGGTTACAAAGCATGGCTTGCTTCTGCAGTGTTTTAAAAATTGAGGTTGGAGAGTTGAAGGAGAGGTCTTGCTTCTCCAGGAGGAGATTAGGAGCTGAAGGTCCACCTCAATGGGTCTGGGAGAGAGTGTGAGGGGGCTGGAGTTGTGGGGAATGAGGCTTCTAGAAATGAGGTGCAGTCTGTCTCTCGCTGTGAGGAGGCGTAGTTGGGGAGGCAGCAACGGCTACCACAGTGAGGTGCAGCCCAGCACCTGCTACAATGGCGAGTAGTTCACAGTAATGGAAGGCGCATCAGAGTAAGGAAAGTTAAGAGTGAAGATCTGAAGGTAGGAAATCGCTTCTCTGTTCTTCAGGATGAATGTACTTCAGTGGCCAGTGAAGGTAAGGGTACTACTGCCCCTGCTAATGGAGGTAAGCGCATTCTTGTGGTTTGGACTCTCAGGTAAGATACATTGACCGTGTTTTTTGTAATAGGAATAAGAAGATGAGAGAAGAGTGTGCTTCCCGGGAGCTGTGTTGGGGACATTGTCAACAGGCTGGAAAATATCATGTCGGGTAATGGGAAGCAAGCCCATTATCTGTCCTCAGTGCTGGTGGAAATGATATTGGGAAGGTAGGAGAGAAGAGCTGCTAGATAAGTACAGGTTAGCTATAGATTCATTAAGTCCTAAGGGAGGGATCCCAATCATATGTAGCATCTTGCCTAGAAGGGGAGTAGGAAATGAATGGTTGTCTAGGGCAATTGGTGAAAAATTGCTGGCTAGACAGATACTGAAAGGGAACTTGCAATCCCATTCATTGACAACGGGAACAACTTTTATGGCAAACATGTATGTATGAAAGGGGAAGGGGGTACATCTCCTGGGGCTGGGGTGGTAGCACTTGCAGACTCGATTGAGAAGGCCATTGGTGAAATGCCTATGATTTTAAACTGAGGGAAATGAGGTAGGGGTGTGTGTGGGAAACAAGCAGGTTGCAACATTTGGGGTTGGAAACAGTAAATGTATAAAAGGCATTCACATGAAGTTATAAATAAAGACAATAGATCAGGTCAGCAAACAAAGGGGGACAGCAGAGGGCAGCAAGGGACTAGCTCCCTTAAGGTTTACTATACTAATACAGGAGTGTAAGAAATAAGATAAAATGAGCTAAGATTAATTGCAAGTGCAGGAGACATAGATATTATTGCAAAACAGAGACCTGGCTCAATCTGAAAGATAGAGAGATGCCTTCTGAATGTCACATACAAGGCTATAAATTTTTCCACACTGACGGGGTCAACAGGAAGGGTGGTGAGTAGCGATGTATGTCAGAGACAATTTTAAATTGTTTGTGTTAGACAAGATATTAAATTAGAAGCGTCAGCCCTGAATCTGTTTGGTTACAGCTTCTCGAGGGCCGAAAAAACAATTTTTGGGGTGTGATTTACAGGGCCCCAAATCTTGATGGGGAGTGCAGAAAAACTTCTATGGACAAAAATTCGTAAGGCATCTACATACGAAAATGTTGTGCTAATGGGAGATTTCAACTATAGACAGATTGACTGGAGCAATTTGACAGGAAATTTAGAGTCAGGTACTTTCTTGTACGATCCAGGATTGTTTTTTTAAAACAGTTTGTGACAGAGCCAACTAGGGGAAATAACCTCCTTGACTTGGTTCTTGCCAGTAGGGAAACACTAATTAATAATCTTGGGGTTTTAATGATGAGCTTGGGGAAAGTGATCACAAATCACTCAGTTTAAATATATCATGGAATTCCCCTAATAATGGCAATCAAGTCTCCGTCCCTGCCCCCTTTCGCTTGGCTGATTTCATAGGACTGAAAAATTACTTAGGTGGGCTGAACTGGAATGACCTGACTAAGGGTCGGGTAGGTGGTGATGGTTGCCGATATGAGCTTTCCCAGGGCTAGTTCTAGCTGCTCAGTCAAATTATGTTTCCAAATAGGGAAATCAGATCAAACAAAAATGATCCTAAATGGATGAACAAAAGATTAAAATATCTGATTGGGCAAAAGAGAGGCATATATAGGCAAATCAAAAGAGGAGAGGGCAATTGAGAAATCGATATATTCAGTTAAAGAGAGAAAAAAAAGGGAATTAGAAAAGCAAAAAGAGATTATGAGGTTAAAGTTGCAAGAGAATCGAAGACTAACCCAAAAGGATTCTTTCAGGTATACAGAAGTAAGATCAGGACGAGATAGGCCCACTCAAAAGTTCCTCGGGTCAGCTCACTGACAGTGATAAGGAAATGTGTAGAATTTTAACACATACTTCCTCTCAGTTTTTACAAGGAGGATACCAGCGATATTCCCGTAATGATAAATTATGTAGAACAGGACGATAATAAACTGTGTACTATTAGGGTCACAAGTGACATGGTCCTTAGGCAAATAGATAAATTAAAACCTAACAAATCCCCAGGGCCCCGATGAACTGTATGCAAGGGTTCTAAAGGAATGTAAAGAGGAGCTTAGCACACCTTTGCTAATCTTTTCAACATATCACTACAAACTGGCATGGTCCAGATAAGTGGAAAATGGCAAATGTGATACCTATTTTCAAAACAGGTGACAGGTCCTTAGCTTCGAACTATAGACCAATAAGCCTAACCTCCATAGTGGGAAAATTTATGGAATCAATAATTGCCGAGGCAGTTCGTAGCCACCTTGAAAAGCAAAAAATTTAATCAACGAATTCAGCATGGTTTTTACAAAGGGGCGTTCCTGCCTTACAATTTATTAACTTTTTTTCACTAAGGTATTTGAGGAGGTAGATCATGGTAATGAATATGAATTTTGTAAGGACTTCATAAGCTTGACAGGTCCCACATCAGGACTATTGAGGGAAAATTAAAGCACATGGAATAGGAGGGGAAATTTTTTCTGGATAGAGGCATGGTTGACAAAAAGGCCCGCAGAGATTTGCATAAATGGGGAGAAATCGAGTGGGGAGGTCACGAGGGGGTGTTCCCAAGGGTCAGGTTGGCCCCCTGCGGTCACAATCTACATAAACGCATAGATGAGGGCATAAAGAGCGTCATCGGCAGTTTGCCTGCCCAAAATGGCCGTCGAATTCATTCTGACGAGGACATCGAGCACTCCAGGAAGATATGAATAACTGATGCAGTGGTCAGAATGGCAGATGAGTTTAATAAAAGACAAATGCAAATTCTAAATGTTGGGCAGGACAATAACCATCCAATATAAACAAAAAATGTAGATCTTAAAATTACGGTTGCGAAAAGATTTAGGAGTTTTTGTTAGCATAATCTGAAACCAAAGACAACATGCATAATGTTCGCAATAAAGCTAATGAATCCTGCTTCATATCAAGAAGCATAAATAAAAGGAAATCCTCAGGTTGTTCTTCAACCTATACATCCTTGGTTAGGCCCCATTTAGATTATGCCGGCACAGTTTGGTCACCTTATTACAGAATGGATATAAATTCTCTGGAAAATGTACAAAGGGGGATGACAAAGTTGATCCCATGTATCAGAAACCTTCCTATGAGGATTTGACTAAGGCCTGAATCTGCACCCTCTAGAAAGACGTAGAATTAGGGGATATGATTGAGGTGTTTTAAATGGAAACAGGAAAAAATAAAGGATGTAAATAGTGTGCCTGAAATCTACCTAGACGGACTCGCAAACAATGGTTTAAGTTTGGGAAAAAATTTAGATCAGGGAAAGGGTATAGGAAAGTTACGGTTGTAAAAGAGTTGTGGATGATGGAACAAACTCCCAAAATACCGTATAGAGGCCAGAAAATTTTTGTAGCTTTAAAAATAGTTGGATAAATACAGAGTGGAAAGTGGGTGGTGTGAGTTAGACCTGATAGCTTTTGCTACCAGTTTGGTTGCCGTGTCCTCCTTAAGTCAATGGACCTGACCGACTGGTTTGGTGCATTGGCTTAAGCCGTGGGGGAGATGGACCTGCCTCGATGGGCCAGTAGCCTTCTGCAGTGTTCCTCGTTCTTGTTCTTTTGTCTTATAACGTAGAATTACTGTTGAACGTAAATCAGTTGGTGACGGGGTGAGTGCAAGGGTTAGGGCTCTTCAGTGTGTCTTTTTGGAGTTGATTGGATGCCTGGTGAGGAAGGTTGACTGGTTGCAAGGTGTTTGATGTGGGTAAAGTTATTTGCAGGGAGCCGTCGGGGGTCCGGGTATGCAGACCTTATGAAGTTTGTAAACCACGATTAAAAGTTGTATGTTTCTGTTTTTTCTTTTTGTTAAAGAACCCTTTTTTATAGGGGGTTATATTCATATTATTGTGAGGATATGCTTTATAATCGAATCTGATTTATAGCTTTTCTTGTCATCGTCTTTTTTCTTATTGTATAATTGAAGGGGTATATTATAAACTATGTATGAGACTATATAAGTATTTTATGGGGTTTATATAACCCTTCATTTGTGTGGAAGGTCATATTAATATTGAATTTTAAATGGGAAAACATTATTTTGGTGTGTGTGTGGGTGTGTTTGTGGAACCAATGTCTTAGGTACAGTTCTAGTAGTGGATGTAATATATTTCTAGTTTCTTTAGTGACAATTTTATTTGCGTATTATTTCTTGTATAATCCAGTTTGTTCTGTACGAACACGTGTGCACATACACGTATGTGTATTGCATGTGTTATATATATACATATATATGTTTATAGGACTTATTCCTACATGTTTTATAATGACTCCGACTGTTTGTTTGGAAATCGGTATGTTTTTTTTTTTTCCAAAAACGGGTTTTGGGTTTATTTCAGTAGAATTTTGTTATCAATGTTTTTAAAATGTTTTTTGTTTTTTTTTGAGTGTGTATGACATTGTCTGGCACCGTTTTTTTTTTTTTTATTTGCTAATTGCCCAGCTTGTGTTTTTTCTTTATGGTTTATGTATCTGTTGCTTTTAAAAAAAAAAAAAAAACTTCGTTAATTTCTGGACAGTTTAAGTTGAATTCTCTAAAGAGAAGGGAAAGGGGAAGGGGGGGAGAGAGAAAGAAGGGAAAGGTGCCTTGATATCTTGGAGAATGACAAGACAATCACCTTGTTGCCAACCCTTTCCCTTTCCCTTTCCTTTCCTTCCCTTTCTCCTTCCTTCCTTTTTGGCAGAGTATCAACCTCACGGTTCAGAGTCATGTTTCAACCCATTTTCCAAAATATATACACGACACTTTTCATCAGTCCACAGCAAAAATTCGAACCTGCACACCCTGCATCAAGATATACAGTACTTTATCCCATAGCCATGAAGGATCTGACTCTGTAGATAAATACTGCGTAGCTGATGCAGAGTATGCAGGTTCGAATCTTGGACCGAGAGATAAAGTTTGAAATAAACCACGATTTGGGTGGGATTAGAACACATGGATAGTGAGCTCGCCTGTTTTGAACTGTTAAAAATATATATGTCGTGCCGAATAATTTAAAACTGGCGATTTTGGCTTAAAAAAGCAAAGCTCTCCTTCCGAATAGGGCAAGCGAAATTTGTGTATGCAATAATTCAGCAAAAATCATTCTTTACTTAACGAAAAAAATGTTCATTGTGTTTTCTTATTAAATTATTTTAAACTTACATAAAATATATTAGTTTGATTTAGGCTAAATTAAATTGCACTTTTATAAGGTCAGGTAAGTTTTCTAAGGTTCTTTTGGTACAAAATAAATTAATTTTTGCATAAACATAAATGAAAAAAAAAATATTTCTTTTACTATTCGCACGACATACATTTCCTCATACCCCGGAGTAAGTTTTAAGATACACGAATTTTCACTTGTGTTGTGTGGGGGGGGAGGGGGGGTTGCGCATCCCTATTTGGGAGGAGCAATTTTTTGCTGCATCAATTTAGCGGCATATCATCATGATGCTCTTTTTAAACGATTTCAAAAACATGTACAACGTTCCAGCATTTTCATTTGAGAACTCCTGCCCTCGGACATATATGTTTACCGCACTATGTTCACTGGTATACTTTTTTTTTTTTTTTTTTTTTTTTTAATTCGCCGGTATCTCCCGCCCGGGTCTTTTCCAAGTATCGTTTAAAAATTCCTTTAATATTGACTTAGAAAACATTTGTATTTCCAGCCTTTCCTGTTTAGTTTTATTATAAAAATTTTATCCAAAGTGAAATTTATTATGCCCTTAGAGCCAACGTTTATAACTTTTTCTTACGATTATTATTATTTTTATAAATCAAGGGGAAGCGCTAAACCCGGAGGATTATACAGCGCCTGGGGGGGGGGAAATGTGGAAGGCATTCAGGCTTAATTCAGGGAACTGGAGCAAGATCCAATTCCCTAAATCAAGAGCCCCTCACCAACATCAAGGAACCTTTCTTGAGGGGACTTCTTTTTTTCTTTTTTCTTACGAAAATGAAGACTGCCCGGGACAATGCTGGTTTTTCTGCTAGTATATAACTGTATTTATTTGCTCTTCTTCGCAGTGTTATGTCTATCTTTTTATTTTTTTTTTTCGCCGGTATTCTTCCGGCCCGGGTCTTTTCCAATAGTGGTGACCCGGCCTTAGCCCCTATCTGGGGAGTGTCTCGAGACTTAAGTCTCCCATGGGAGGAGGTACAAGTACCTCATCTTTGGGACCAAGTGTCCCAGGCCCCAGCCACATTCCCCGCCCTCACGGGCTCGTAGGGAGAAGCTAGGCCTCTGGTCTGCCATCTACCCCGCCTCAAAGGGGCTCGTGGGGGTGGCAGTCTGATGACTGCAGAGGGGTAGCAAGCTCAGGCCTCTCTAGTCTTTTTTTATCTTCCTTTTTGTTATCATCATTTTTTACACATCCTCCTTTATTGTTAAGTGTGTAAGTTCGTTTCCCCAATCTTCCAAAATCATTGTTAAATTTGCAAGGAATCAACTCTTAACTTTTAATTAGATTTATTATCCTTAAAAAATACAAATTTTACAATAATCATTTGGAAAATATCGAAAAAAATTAAAATTCCCTCACTTGAATAACAAAAATAAGTTTTTGTATATAAGACAACGCTTCTGGCAAAGAACTGCATAAATTAAAACAAACAAAAACATGAAGATATCAACAATTTTTTTTAATCTAATATGAAAATTTATAAAATTAAGATTTTTTGGAAGTCATCTGTCTTGAAAGGCACAGGGCGGAGCCGTCAGGGCGAAAATGGCAGCTGTGGGAAGATATAGAAGCCATTCAGTATACCCTCAAATTATGACTTAATTTATACTTTTTCATGGTGCTAAAGTTTTTTCATTATATAAGATACTTTATATAATTTTTTAATACAGAGGAAGCACGTACCTGTTTTGTTTACTGCTAGTTGTAACTCCTGATGAAGACTGTCATGTGGATTCTTTTTATATATATTTTTTTAAATAATTTAAAAAACAACTGATTGTAACAAAATGAACAGTTTATCTTCATTGCATCACATTTTTTTTAAAAAAAAGGGCATTAATTAATTTTAAAACGTTTGGCATATCACTGGCAGTCAATATTTAGAACAAGTCTGTGGAGTGTTGGTAGGGCTGCTGGAGGCGCTGCTGGAGGCACGGAGAATCTTGCATCTTCCATCATCCCAAGAGTTCCTGTGTCGCTGAAGTTGTCCATCCGTGAGTGCTGACTGTCGTAGACATTTCCTTTCTGAAAGATGACAGTTCAGGAGAGTGTCGCAGCCCCGTTGAGAGGAATGCCCTAGACTGCGGCCTTTAGTTCCCTGAGGACTCTCTCACGTTCTTCTCCCTCAAACCACGCCCTACGTCAACGTCCATTCTCGAATGTCGTTCAATACAAGCTTCCTTGTTTTAGTGCCTTATCTTTCGAGTACTTCTTCAGTTTTGGAACAATGATGAGAAGGACACCCTCTGAGCACATGACAGCCTGATGGCCGTCAGGGCGGCGCGGTCAGGGGGAGGGAAGCGTCTGAGGAAGCTTAGTATAGTGAGGGAAGTTCCTGACTGTCTCTGTGCTCGTCCCTCCACCACCAGCTCCTTCCCTTCCCCTACCTTCGCTGTCACCTCCCCTCCCCGGAATCATACACATCAAGAAGTATCTGAAAATAACAGTAGATATGATTACTGTCAAAGACAAATACTTGAAATATTGTGACTAACTTAATACCAAAATCAGTATTCAAAAATTTAACTGATTTTTTTTTTTTTCAAAATTTTTTTTTTACGTAGTCCCCGAAATAAT
>NW_026465268.1:0-14600 GCF_026875155.1 Cherax quadricarinatus
AGTTAGTTAAATTTGTGATTTTAGTAGTTGTAGTACTTGTAATAGGTAGTTGTTTACTTGTGATTGTAGTTGAAAGTACTTGTAAAGTATAGTTGTAGTACTTGTGGTATTAGTATTTGTAGTACTTGTTTTAGAAAGTAGTTGTAGTACTTGTGGTATTAGTAGTTGTAGTACTTGTGGTATTAGTAGTTGTAGTACTTGTGATATTAGTAGTTGTAGTACTTGTAATAGTAGTAGTTGTAGTACTTGTGTATTAGTAGTTGTAGTACTTGTAATAGTAGTAGTTGTAGTACTTGTGGTATTAGTGTTGTAGTACTTGTGATATTAGTAGTTGTAGTACTTGTAATAGTAGTAGTTGTAGTACTTGTGGTATTAGTAGTTGTAGTACTTGTGATATTAGTAGTTGTAGTACTTGTAATAGTAGTAGTTGTAGTACTTGTGGTATTAGTAGTTGTAGTACTTGTGATAGTAGTTGTAGTACTTGTGGTAGTAGTAGTTGTAGTACTTGTGGTAGTAGTAGTTGTAGTACTTGTGATAGTAGTAGTTGTAGTACTTGTGATAGTAGTAGTTGTAGTACTTGTGATAGTAGTAGTTGTAGTACTTGTGATAGTAGTAGTTGTAGTACTTGTGGTAGTAGTTGTAGTACTTGTGGTGGTAGTAGTTGTAGTACTTGTGGTGGTAGTAGTTGTAGTACTTGTGGTGGTAGTAGTTGTAGTACTTGTGGTGGTAGTAGTTGTAGTAATTGTGGTAGTAGTAGTTGTAGTACTTGTGGTAGTATTAGTTGTAGTACTTGTGGTAGTAGTAGTTGTAGTACTTGTGGTAGTAGTAGTTGTAGTACTTGTGGTAGTAGTAGTAGTTGTAGTACTTGTGGTAGTAGTAGTTGTAGTACTTGTGGTAGTAGTAGTTGTAGTACTTGTGGTAGTAGTTGTAGTACTTGTGGTAGTAGTAGTTGTAGTACTTGTGGTAGTAGTAGTTGTAGTACTTGTAATAGTAGTAGTTGTAGTACTTGTGATATTAGTAGTTGTAGTACTTGTAATAGTAATAGTTGTAGTACTTGTGGTATTAGTAGTTGTAGTACTTGTAATAGTAGTAGTTGTAGTACTTGTGGTATTAGTAGTTGTAGTACTTGTGATAGTAGTTGTAGTACTTGTGGTAGTAGTAGTTGTAGTACTTGTGGAAATTAGTAGTTGTAGTACTTGTGATAGTAGTTGCAGTACTTGTGGTAGTAGTAGTTGTAGTACTTGTGATAGTAGTAGTTGTAGTACTTGTGGTAGTAGTTGTAGTACTTGTGGTAGTAGTTGTAGTACTTGTGGTAGTAGTAGTTGTAGTACTTGTGGTAGTAGTAGTTGTAGTACTTGTGGTAGTAGTAGTTGTAGTACTTGTGGTAGTAGTAGTTGTAGTACTTGTGGTAGCAGTAGTTGTAGTACTTGTGGTAGCAGTAGTTGTAGTACTTGTGGTAGTAGTAGTTGTAGTACTTGTGGTAGTAGTAGTTGTAGTACTTGTGGTAGTAGTAGTTGTAGTACTTGTAGTAGTAGCAGTAGTAGCTATGTGATGGCGGGATTTATTACTTTGAGGAGAATTCTTACTAATATTTCAGAGATGACGAAGCTGCTCAGCTGGTCCAGTGACTTACACGCTGACCTGGAGTGTTACGACTCATTCACCGCAAGTTCAAGCCCCACCCGTACCGTGGTTTGCTTGCAGTCGTGTCATTGCGATTATGAGAAGGATAACGTATAAGTTTGTCCGTGTAGGTGAAAATTTAATATTTTACTGAAACTGTTTAAAATAAACTTGGAGTTATGGGAATGAGATCAATTAGTGAAGTTTGATTTTTCTGATCCACTTAAGACTTTCACTGTTGTGGAATTTATTAAAAGAAACTTTAATCTTCACTTTCAACTGTGTAAACTAAATTTATCAGTTTTATTAAAAATAAATTGTGTTCCATGTAATAACTAGATAATGCTTCTTCTGCTCAGCTTCAAACTTTAAACGCTGGTGTATCCTAAATGGAACTATTATTTGCAGTGATTTTGGTCTGTGTAAGTGCCAGTTTGTCATTTTTATAAATTGTTTTATCAAATTGTTCTTTTTTTTAAATAAAACTCCAATATCTTTCTTATAGGTTTGTAAAAAATTTAAACACAAGATAAATTATAGAAGAAAACTGAAAAAAAAAGTTTTTACAGCATTTTTTCCCCCAACGAGGATTGTGATTCCCAAAACTTTCCCATTTTCGTTACACTCACCAGAATGTTTCTTTTCTTTTCCCAAAATTTTCGTTTGTAACTGGAGAATGACTTATTCGATCAGCTTCAAATTTTCAAAATTCGTGTAGTGCATTTAGAGCAACTTTCATGGGACTATTTGCATGTGTGGGAGACCAATGGACAAAGTTATATAACCTGGTCCCAGGTTTGTTACAATTTGGTGATAACTAGAGAATGCCTCGTCTGATCAGCTTCAAACTTTCAAGGTTAGTTTGTTTTGCTGCAAGACAGAAGTTTTGTTGCCTCTAATTGGCAGATTTTTTTAACAAAAATGTAGGAATATCATTGTGTTGTAGACGTCTAACAGTCTCAAACATCAAGTTGAAAAACTTCAGTCGTTCACCAGATATTTTCTCTACAAAATCTACAACGATTATTAAATATTTTTGTTGCATTTGAAATATTTATTATTTTCTTTTACATTACTGTGGTAGGTGACCTTTTATTGTTTACATTACTGTGGTAGGTGACCTTTTATTGTTTACATTACTGTGGTAGGTGACCTTTTATTTACATTACTGTGGTAGGTGACCTTTTATTGTTTACATTACTGTGGTAGGTGACCTTTTATTGTTTACATTACTGTGGTAGGTGACCTTTTATTGTTTACATTACTGTGGTAAGGTGACCTTTTATTGTTTTACATTACTGTGGTAGGTGACCTTTTGTTTACATTACTGTAGTAGGTGACCTTTTATTGTTTACATTACTGTGGTAGGTGACCTTTTATTGTTTACATTACTGTGGTAGGTGACCTTTTATTGTTTACATTACTGTGGTAGGTGACCTTTATTGTTTACATTACTGTGGTAGGTGACCTTTTATTGTTTACATTACTGTGGTAGGTGACCTTTTATTGTTTACATTACTGTGGTAGGTGACCTTTTGTTTACATTACTGTGGTAGGTGACCTTTTATTGTTTACATTACTGTGGTAGGTGACCTTTTATTGTTTACATTACTGTGGTAGGTGACCTTTTATTGTTTACATTACTGTGGTAGGTGACCTTTTATTGTTTACATTACTGTGGTAGGTGACCTTTTATTGTTTACATTACTGTGGTAGGTGACCTTTTATTTACATTACTGTGGTAGGTGACCTTTTATTGTTTACATTACTGTGGTAGGTGACCTTTTATTGTTTACATTACTGTGGTAGGTGACCTTTTATTGTTTACATTACTGTGGTAGGTGACCTTTTGTTTACATTACTGTGGTAGGTGACCTTTTATTGTTTACATTACTGTGGTAGGTGACCTTTTATTGTTTACATTACTGTGGTAGGTGACCTTTGTTTACATTACTGTGGTAGGTGACCTTTTATTGTTTACATTACTGTGGTAGGTGACCTTTTATTTACATTACTGTGGTAGGTGACCTTTTGTTTACATTACTGTGGTAGGTGACCTTTTATTTACATTACTGTGGTAGGTGACCTTTCATTGTTTACATTACTGTGATAGGTGACCTTTTATTGTTTACTGTGGTAGGTGACCTTTTATTGTTTACATTACTGTGGTAGGTGACCTTTGGTTTACATTACTGTGGTGGGTGACCTTTTGTTTACATTACTGTGGTAGGTGACCTTTTATTTACATTACTGTGGTAGGTGACCTTTTATTGTTTACAATACTGTGGTAGGTGACCTTTTGTTTACATTACTGTGGTAGGTGACCTTTTATTGTTTACATTACTGTGGTAGGTGACCTTTTGTTTACATTACTGTGGTAGGTGACCTTTGGTTTACATTACTGTGGTGGGTGACCTTTTATTGTTTACATTACTGTGGTAGGTGACCTTTTATTTACATTACTGTGGTAGGTGACCTTTTATTGTTTACAATACTGTGGTAGGTGACCTTTTATTGTTTACATTACTGTGGTAGGTGACCTTTTATTGTTTACATTACTGTGGTAGGTGACCTTTTATTGTTTACATTACTGTGGTAGGTGACCTTTTATTGTTTACATTACTGTGGTAGGTGACCTTTTGTTTACATTACTGTGGTTTGTGACCTTTTGTTTACATTACTGTGGTAGGTGACCTTTTGTTTACATTACCGTGGTAGGTGGCCTTTTATTGTTTACATTACTGTGGTAGGGTTTATTGGAGAATAACTTGTGTGACCTTCATTAATAAACGATACAACAATCACCATGGGAATAAACAAGACTTTTTACAACATCAGTGAATTATTTTCAATTATTTTTGAATGATCACTAAGAGGAATGGAGGGAACAACAGAACATTGATGGTGCCATGAATGTATCAAAGTAACAGGAATGGAAGGAACAACAGAACATTGATGGTGCCATGAATGTATCAAAGTAACAGGAATGGAAGGAAAAAAACAGAACATTGATGGTGCCATGAATGTATCAAAGTAACAGGAATGGAGGGAACAACAGAACATTGATGGTGCCATGAATGTATCAAAGTAACAGGAATGGAGGGAACAACAGAACATTGATGGTGCCATGAATGTATCAAAGTAACAGGAATGGAGGGAACAACAGAACATTGATGGTGCCATGAATGTATCAAAGTAACAGGAATGGAAGGAACAACAGAAACATTGATGGTGCCATGAATGTATCAAAGTAACAGGAATGGAAGGAACAACAGAACATTGATGGTGCCATGAATGTATCAAAGTAACAGGAGTGGAAGGAACAACAGAACATTGATGGTGCCATGAATGTATCAAAGTAACAGGAGTGGAAGGAACAACAGAACATTGCTGGTGCCATGAATGTATCAAAGTAACAGGAATGGAAGGAACAACAGAACATTGATGGTGCCATGAATGTATCAAAGTAACAGGAATGGAGGGAACAACAGAATATTGATGGTGCCATGAATGTATCAAAGTAACAGGAATGGAAGGAACAACAGAAAAATTGATGGTGCCATGAATGTATCAAAGTAACAGGAGTGGAAGGAACAACAGAACATTGATGGTGCCATGAATGTATCAAAGTAACAGGAGTGGAAGGAACAACAGAACATTGATGGTGCCATGAATGTATCAAAGTAACAGGAATGGAGGGAACAACAGAACATTGATGGTGCCATGAATGTATCAAAGTAACAGGAATGGAGGGAACAACAGAACATTGATGGTGCCATGAATGAATCAGAGTAACAGGAATGGAAGGAACAACAGAACATTGATGGTGCCACGAATGTATCAAAGTAACAGGAATGGAAGGAACAACAGAACATTGATGGTGCCATGAATGTATCAAAGTAACAGGAGTGGAAGGAACAACAGAACATTGATGGTGCCATGAATGTATCAAAGTAACAGGAGTGGAAGGAACAACAGAACATTGATGGTGCCATGAATGTATCAAAGTAACAGGAATGGAGGGAACAACAGAACATTGATGGTGCCATGAATGAATCAGAGTAACAGGAATGGAAGGAACAACAGAACATTGATGGTGCCATGAATGTATCAAAGTAACAGGAATGGAAGGAACAACAGAACATTGATGGTGCCATGAATGTATCAAAGTAACAGGAGTGGAAGGAAACAACAGAACATTGATGGTGCCATGAATGTATCAAAGTAACAGGAGTGGAAGGAACAACAGAACATTGATGGTGCCATGAATGTATCAAAGTAACAGGAATGGAGGGAACAACAGAACACTGATGGTGCCATGAATGTATCAAAGTAACAGGAATGGAGGGAACAACAGAACATTGATGGTGCCATTGTCAGCATAGTTGCTGATCCCTGTATTCCCAGTATTATATAGCATAGCATATTAGTATCATCCCTGTGCTTTAGACACGAGATCCCTCGTAGGCCTTTGGCTTTGTGTGACGTCATGGGGATACACATGGGCAGTGATCCCTCTGTCCCGTTCTCACTCGGCGGCAGACCTTAAAGGCGTGAACAGGCTAGGCACCGGGCTCCATCTCTCATCTCAGTCTGACAATACACCTACCACCCTACAAGTGTGTCTACCTTATCCTACGATATCTCCATTCAAGAACCCCTTACGATAAATGGTGGCAGCGGAGGGCCTGTAATTCTAACGATTACAGCGATTTCTGGAGATAAAATTTCGACCAGAAAGACGGCCATTTCGTGTCACCAGTAGGCCTACCGAGGTTCACCCCATCCAGCTACCTCAAGCCAGCTACTCTACCAGCTTCTACATTATTCACTGGTCAGTCTCTTTGTATTAGTGGTTATCTGCTTTTGCATTACTCCCGAGGGGTTGACCCGAGTTTGCAAAATAAGCCAGCTTCCAGTCTGTGGTGGGGGAGTCAGAACACCCGAGTCCAGTCCAGCCTAGCCTACTCCATCCAATTATTTTGCCTGCCAAGCCAGCTTCCACCCCTGCTGTGCTCATCGTGTGGAGTTATCAAGCTATTCTGTGTGAAGGGTTAAGATAAGCCAGCTAGCAACCCAGGTGTCTTACCCCAGTACTCAAGCAAGCCACATGAGTAGTCTCCATCGCTTGTGATTCAAGTTCCAAGCATTCTGAGTGCTCCTTGTCATCCTTGTGGTGTTGTAGTATTTCGTGGGTTTCTTCTAAGCCAGCCGGCTTAGAATTATCTTCGCGGCAGTGTGGGTTTTCTCAGTGAGGCTTACGACGTTCAACCCATAAGCCCAGCCACTCACGATCACGTGTGTCGCACCATTGCCGGTCTCAGACGCCTCGCTCAGCCATTACCCACAAACCCAACTACAGTCGGCCATTACATCTCACCTACCTCATCAGTGTTTTGGTGCACTGCTAAGGGTTGTAGCACCATATTTTAAGGACCACATAGGGGGTCAAGAGCTAGAGTGTGGCGCGCCATCTTTAAAAGCCTCCTATGTGTTGTCTATCGCCGATTTAAGCGCAATTCTACGATCATCTGTGCAGAGGACAGCAGCAAGACGATATAAACAATCCATCAATCTCATTTTTTCAAGTGTTACAGCTATAAAATTTTTTTTAGAGACATTGCGAGTGTTGAGACATTTCTTTTGTGTTCCAGTGAATTTTTCTCTTAGTGACATTCAGTGACTCTTGATCAGACTCAGTGTTTATCATGTACTGATTGCATTAATTTCTTTTAATCTCCTTAATTCAGTGTTAATTTTCGTGCATTATTTTATATCTGTTGTGTTGTGTATCTTTTTATACACTTGAAGTAAGTACTTAGTGTTTCCTTTGTTGTGTGTGCAACATATGAGCAATATAGAACTTGTTTTTTAAACTTCAGAATTCCAGGGGAAATTTAAAACTCAGTAAATTTTTCACCTCTATTCTGCATCACAATCAGTGTTGTCTGTTATTTTTTTCTTCCCAGCATTTGTGTATTTTATTTTTGTTCCCTGTGTGTTGAACATTCTTGTGTTCATATTCCTAAATAACAAAAAGGCACAATACCGTGACTGGAACGATACACAAATAACCCGCACTAAAGACAGAAGCTTACGACGACGTTTCGGTCCGACTTGGACCATTGACAAAGTCAATGGTCGGACCGAAACGTCGTCGTAAGCTTCTGTCTTTTATGTGCGGGTTATTTGTGTATTCATATTCCTTTATTCAGCCAGTGTTTAATTTGTCTTATTTCCACAGACAATAGTGCCATTTTTAAAGTACCAGCAAGAACTCACTTTTACAAAATTTTTCACACATCAAGTTTCATTGCAAGAAAATTCTAGTACTGTGTTTATGTTGATGTTTTGTGTTCTGCATCACTGTAAGTGTTGTATTCCTTTTTGTTGTGTGTTTTTTTGCACCTATTATTTTTTTTCATATTTTATTGAACAAATTCACTCTTAGTGCAATTAAGTTCTCCTTTTAAAGTAAATTGTTCTTTTGCTTGTTGTTTAAGCGCAGTTAAGAGTTAAAGTGTTCATTCCTTGATATATTTCTTTTCTTGTGTGTTATAATTTTTATTATTGCACTTTGGGACTCATTTTGCAATAATTCTTGTGCAAATTTGTGTTGCTTTTTAAAGTTTTTTTGCAGAAAATTTTATGCAGTTTTGTGCCATACAGTTTATTACAGTGCAGTTCTTATGCTCTTTTGTGCATAGTATTTTTTTCTGTCTGTCATTTTATTTTATTTTTCAGTGAATTGTGTGTTTGTTTTAATTTTTGCACAAGTTTATTGAGTCCATTTTATTATTTTATTGTGTATTTCCTTGTTGCATTGAAAGTAAAGACAACTCACTGTGCCATTTATTAAATTTTTAAAGTAAAAGTTGAGCATATTAGATTTGAGCAAAGTAAAAGTTCTCTTGTTTTTCAGTGTTGTTAAGTTGCATATTATTCTTGTGTGAGTTCTTTGCTTATGTGTAACTTGTAAATTTTTAATTACTTATGCGAATAGTTAAAGCATTTTTTTTCCATTTAAGCTTACTGTGTCATTCTCTCCATTTTTTTTGACTTATGCCCTTCAGTATTTTAAACTGAGAAGATGTCCCAGTCACTTTTGAACGTTCACTTAGTGTATCATTCCAGTAAAAGGTCAATATGAATCAGCCCAAACAGTACCAACATTCCCTTACTGACTGAAAGACAATATCTAGCCCTTGAGCAATGTGTTTGTTTCACAGCTTGTATCTGAAATTGTTAAAGTGCTGCGAAATGTGAAGTTCAGTTTAAGTTCCTATAGTTCCGTGAATTACTTATTAACGTAGCCGAGCGGTCGGGCCCACTAGTAATTTGTCACTCCCATTAGTGTTCTCCTATACCTTCAACTTGCAGGATAGTGTTCCGTTGCCTCAAGTGTCCGGGACACTCAGACTGCCTTGAGTGCACAGCCTATCCCTGCAAGGGACTGCTAGTTCGAGTAGTAGTTTCTCCACAGGGGATGCCTGTCAGAAAACGATTACTTGCAACTAGTAATGCCATCTCTTGTTGATGGTGACATGGTCTGCAGAAAGACGTCTCTGTTAGCTAGTGTTCTCACTAGATGTTTTGTTTTTCCCTAATGTTCCAGATGGTTGATCCACCCCTAGTTGACAGTAATCAGTGCATTGAAAGAAGTTAGTTCTCGAGTAACTTTCACATGTTAAACGTTGTAAGTTTAGTTTTTTTATAGCTGATACCTCGTGTCACTGTGGGGCGACTCAGATTAAATATCAGCATTGTTCACCGTGTTCATTTCTTTTCTCCTGTGTTTGCAGTTTGAGATAGTAGATTCGTTCCCCCTTGCTCATATTGCGTGTTTATAGCGTTAATTTTTCAACCGGGGGAGTCATCCACTCCACCGAGTTTGTTTCTTTCCCCCAGTAAGGAAGAACTGTTACCTTTATTCCAGAACAAACAGCCTACTGGAAGGGTTTAGCCAGATGGACCTTGACTATCCAAGAGTTCAACCCCACTTTGAACATTTACCTGGAAATTCAAATGTAGTCGCAGATGCTTTATCGCGACACGTTGTGTAGTTACTGCAGATCCCCCCATTTACTGTCGAGGATGTCAAAACTGCACAAAGACTAGATCCCATGTGGTCTGGTGTGATTCGATTCCTTCTCCGGGAAGATCCCATTCTTACTGTAAAGCCACCAGCCCCCCATTAGTGACTTTTTTAATGAGTCAGGAATTACTGTATCGAACAGCCGAGTTGGGTTTTCTCCAAACAAAAAGAGTTTACCAGTTAGTAATTCCACAGTTCACTAGTGAAAAGTAGCTCTACAGCTAGTTCTTTATGCACCAGGTGTTGCACACCCTGGTATGGATCGTTCTGTTTAAACAAGCCAGAATGAAATACTTTTGGCCACGTATGGCAACTGACATTTCCCAGTATGTTAAGAAATGTAGTGTCTGTATGCAGCATAAAGGAAATGTCAATGGTCCTAACCCAATCCAAGTGTACCCAACCACTAGCGAACCGTGGGAAAGAGTTGCCCTTGATTTGTTAACTAATTTTAAATGTTCCCTCCAAGGTAACAAACATCTGTGTGTTATGGTAGGGCATTTCACCAGATATTGTGAGTTAGTTCCTATTGCAGATAAGACTGCCGAGACAGTAGCTAAAGCGTTTAAAGAACGCATTATCTGCAGGCATACCACCCCTAAGTCCTAGTAACAGATAATGGAGGTGAATTCTGTAATGAAATTCTTGAAAATTTGTGTACCTTGTACAAGATCTCTAATCCACCATTGTTCCTCATCATCCTGCCAGCAATGGGTTAGCGGAACCCAACCAATAAAAAAGTACTTGATGTCTTGAGAGGCCACTATCAATCCCCAAAAGTGAAACTTGGGATGAAGTTATACCAGATGTCCAGTGTGCATTTAAAATTTTGCTTTTCAATGCTTCCATAGGTGGATACTCCAATTATGCTTGTATGGTGTAGACAAGCGTTTACCCTATGGTTTTTATATTCTACTCCGAAACCTTTAAATTACAACCCTGATGATTTCGTAGCAACCGTACCAGCTAGCTCAAAGTGTTTTTAGAAGAATCCCTGAAAAAAACTTCATAAATCAACAGCAGAATTTTTCAAGAGTCGCAAACACTCGAGCAAAGCCGTCTAAAAATCAAAAGTAGGTTCGAGAGTTTTGCTGATTAACTTTAACAAAAGTCTGCAATGCCAAAGCTTGATCAAAAGTTGTCGGACCTTATCGAGTTGTAGAACATATCTCTGGAAATAAGTATAAGGTTTGAGAAATTTAGTACTGGCCCAAAAACAAAGATATCGCATTTAGATCATATGAAATTAGTATGCGATGTTGAGGATATTGCTACCCAGACTAATGAGACAGCTCTGACAATCCTCCTGATCCCGTACTCTCTACCTCAGATAAATCAGTCAGATACTCAACCCGAATGTCGTTACTCCTTGCGTACTCGACAAGTAATGAGAAACCCGCAAGTATCTTTTGTAGATATTCCTTCAGATCTCTCTCAGTCAAGGCATGTGTTAGCCATTGCAGGGAATTCGATCCTCCCAGAGATGATAACCTTCTGCATATGTAACCTCAACCCCCCGCAGAATGGGTTTAAATGCATAGTCTGTATAATTAGTTTTCGAGATGAATGAATTTGTTCAACTGTGTGGGTTTTTTTTTAGCTGATCAGTTTGTCAGAAATTTCGTGTTTCACGTTCCTCCGTATTCTGAGGAATTAACAGTCTAGATTTGTGTGCACCGAATCTGCCTTTCTGTTAAAAACTTCTTTGTATTAATTATTCTTCCTCAGGAATCCGTTTTGAGTGCATGAATTCAGATCGATCGATCAATTCCATCCCCTATTGTATAATGATTTGGGTTTTATAGTTTGTAATGATTACGTTAACACCATTACGTCAAAATCATGTTGTACCATCCATTAGTTCTAAGTTATATATGAATTTGTTATTGTATAGAATCAGCCCAGATCCGCCTGCCTGTTCAGCCTATAGTATAGTAGTGTATGTCGGGACGACATACGTAACATGACCGAGCTGTCAGCATAGTTGCTGATCCCTGTATTCCCAGTATTATATAGCATAGCATATTAGTATCATCCCTGTGCTTTAGACACGAGATCCCTCGTAGGCCTTTGGCTTTGTGTGACTTAAAGGCGTGAACAGGCTAGGCACCGGGCTCCATCTCTCATCTCAGTCTGACAATACACCTACCACCCTACAAGTGTGTCTACCTTATCCTACGATATCTCCATTCAAGAAGCCCTTACGATACCATGAATGAATCAGAGTAACAGGAATGGAGGGAACAACAGAACATTGATGGTGCCATGAATGTATCAAAGTAACAGGAATGGGAAAGGGAAAAAAGAACATTGATGGTGCCATGAATGTATCAAAGTAACAGGAATGGAAGGAACAACAGAACATTGATGGTGCCATGAATGTATCAAAGTAACAGGAGTGGAAGGAACAACAGAACATTGATGGTGCCATGAATGTATCAAAGTAACAGGAATGGAGGGAACAACAGAACATTGATGGTGCCATGAATGTATCAAAGTACAGGAATGGAGGGAACAACAGAACATGATTGGTGCCATGAATGTATCAAAGTAAACAGGAATGGAAAGGGAAAAACAGAACATTGATGGTGCCCTGAATGTATCAAAGTAACAGGAATGGAGGGAACAAACAGAATTGATGGGGCCATGAATGTATCAAAGTAACAGGAATGGAGGGAAAAAACAGAACATTGATGGTGCCAAAGAATGTAAACAAAGTAACAGGAATGGAAGAAAAACAGAACATTGATGGTGCCTTTAATGTATCAAAGTAACAGGAATGGAGGGAACAACAGAACATTGATGGTGCCATGAATGTATCAAAGTAACAGGAATGGAAGGAAAAACAGAACATTGATGGTGCCATGAATGTATCAAAGTAACAGGAGTGGAAGGAACAACAGAACATTGATGGTACCATGAATGTATCAAAGTAACAGGAATGGAGGGAACAACAGAACATTGATGGTGCCATGAATGAATCAGAGTAACAGGAATGGAAGGAACAACAGAACATTGATGGTGTCATGAATGTATCAAAGTTTTTTTTTATATTATATTTAAAACCATACACAAACATGAGTCACAAGAAAATTCAAACAAATATATTGCACTGAATGAAAATCCTGACATGGGATATTGAAACAATACCTAATTACCATTACATTGTTAACATTATAACAACTATAACCAATACTATATCTGATGCCGAAGCTTAAACTGTCCTAAACTAGATACATGTGTATAAGTTAACAATAGTAAAAATGCAACCTAATTCTTCTTCAAATTTTAAACTTCTATCTCTTAATTAGCTCGAAATTGATATGGGGTACAGTACAATTATTTCCCTTTTTTTTTTTCTTTCAAATTCCTTCTGCTCTGAAACACAAAAAAGGAATATAGAATAAGAATGGACCTACATAAATTTAGAAACCCCATTGCAATTCCTACACTAATAACACAGGTCTATTGTACATTCCCCTCTTTATGAGAAACGTTCAAATTTTTTTTCCTAATTCTTGCCAAAAAAAACTTTAAAACACCTTGTTTTTAATAAATAGTCTTTTAATGTCAAGAAGCATTACCCCCATTATATAAGTTATCCATCTACCTAACCTAGTATTCCTACTAAAATATGTTACGTAAAAAAACCTAAAATTTTCCCAAAAAACCCCCACTGACTTTTTCGAAATCTTTTGATGTAATATTTAAAGAATAAAAAAAAATTTAAAAAGGAAAAACCCCCACTTTCTCTTCTAAATATTTCTGACTGTCATTTTCCCCTACATGTGCTAAACAAAGGAAATATTTCTGACTGTCAGTTTCCTCTGTCCCTAAACAAAGGTAAAATTTTTTTCTGTCAGTTCCCCTAATGTGTTTAAACAAAGGAAATTTTCTGACTGCCCCATTTTCCCCCTAATGTCTAAAAAAAGGGTAAATATTTTGATGTCTTTTCCCTACAGTGCTAAAAAAAGGTAAATATTTTGCTGTCAGTTCTCCAAATGGGCTAAACAAGGAAAATTTATTTCTGACTGTCAGTTCTCCACATGTGCTAAAAAAGGTAAATATTTTGACTTTATTTTTCCCCTAATTGCTAAAAAAAGGGAATTTTTAAATAAAACATACTGACATTTTAAACATTCCACCACTTAAATTTAATAATCCCTCCATTAACCAAGAATAATGCATTCCCTGTTTAATCCAAATACAAAAATTTTCCCCTTTTAATTTTAGAAAATTATTCATCTATTGCCTCCATCGAAAAATACATTAAAAGGAAAAAAAAAAAACCTTAAAATTCAAACCTACCTATTTTCTAATTTACACCTTTTAATTTGTGCTTTACTTTAAAAAAACTCTGTAATTAAACTGAAATAAAGAACTTTTTACCATTTACAAATTTATCAAAATCATTAAAGACCCTATAACATTTTTTGAATTCATTGAAAAATTTTCATCATAAAGTCCTCGAATAATTTATAATAAAAATATAAATTTTCAATCGTGTGAAAAACTTCCCAAAAGATAATTGTTGTAGTACTGAAAAACCCTAGGAGCAATAACCCAATGCCCCAGTATCAAAACTAAAATTTTTTTTCATCCAATAAAAAGCCTCCATCTCACACCCCCTTTTGGGAAAAAGCTCGTGGGTTCCCCTTTCCCCCTTTGCAAATCCCATAAACCCTTAATGTGAAATTTCGAAACCCTCACTAAAAACTCCTCCCATCCCCTCTCACCCCCTTTTTTCCCACACTTTGTCCTATAAAAAGTTTTCAACGCATTAATTCTTGCACGACGTCCCCCTCCCTCATAGCCCACATCAAATTATATAATCCGTAATTAAATCCCAACGCATTCTCAACCCTTTTTTTCACCCCAGTTA
>NW_026465269.1:0-12882 GCF_026875155.1 Cherax quadricarinatus
AATCCTGGAATCATCACTTATTTCTTACCGACAATTTTAAACCCAGAATAGGGGCTTCTATAAATAGCTAAAACCACTGCCAGAAAACTTCTTCATCGCTATCCCAATAAGAACACTGCAAAAGGGTCTGCTCACAAACTTGTCCAGTCCCTTTCCAAGCTACCCAAGTTTTAACTCTAAAACCCAATCGTACATCACAATGCAGCATTCTTCCCCGACCTCCCGGGACTTAAACCGCTTCCTTCCCCCCCCCGTGTTTTTTTTGGGTGATTGAAAAAGCCCCTGTTGGGGAAAGGTCAAAAATACATTTTTAGATTGTTTTTTATTGCCATTGTGTCGGATTTTATACCATTTATTTCCACCGTCCCTATCCACTAACCCTATATAACCGCCACCCCCTTCTTGCCTTTGCTCCAGATTCTCCTCCACCACGATGCGTGAACACAATCCAGGCCGAGGCTGTTTAACCTCATCTTTGAAAGTTTCAACTGTCTTCCTTATTGTGTCCTAAATCTTATTGAAAAAGCCACTGGATGGCGAAAACGTCTACAATAAGATATCCAGAATGTTGCACATGGTGGTCTTAACTTTCAACACCTTCTTCATCTCATCCCAGAATCACATGCATATGCAGACACTGTACACTGGACTTTCCCACTTATCCAAGACAAGAAATGCCAGCTGCTCTAAGCTACATCAATCACCAGCTAAGAGCTAATATCAGTTTGGGGGAAATAGCTGGCAAGTAACATTTGCACCTGAGAAAACGCAAATGATGATCGTCTCTAAGGAAACCATGATGGAATGCTGGTGCAGTAGTAAGGATGAAGGGGAGGGTTTGGCACCTGGAAAGAAGTTGATATCCTTGGGTTGAAAAACTAACTCCAAATTAACCATATGAACCCTGTTGTAAATCTTGCAAACAAAAGGGAGGGCCAGGAAGCTTACAGCACTTCGCCGTATCTCACATCTGCTTGACAGTAGGGGTTGCAAGGTTCTGTACTAGGCACAAGTCTACGTCACACCTTGAGTATCTCCACTTTCTTGGTTTGCCTGCCCCCTCATCCCTCTGCGACTGCTTTACAGAGTGGAGAACAGAGCAAACGTCTCATCTCTCGCCTGACCCATCCTGGATAGATCTGTCAATTTCAGCAGAGCCTTCAACACAGGGGTATGTGGGTGGCCTTACTGTTATGTACAAGGCCAATATTGTTTAAAGACCACACTTATCCACTTCGAGGGCAGCGTGAAGCAAGCTTTATGCCACGAGATGGGCAGAAAGCAGCAACTTTACTCTGGCTGTACCCTCTCCAGAAACATCACTCCATCGAGATCAAAATAACCCAGGATGACTCGAGTATGAACACAATCGTAAACATAATGATGTCAACGAGATAAAGTCAGTTGATCAAATGAAATGCTGCCCACAGATGGCTCCAACTCATCCTGTTCCCTACTTGCTGTCTCATAACAAAAAAAATCTTTCAAATGAGCTGATGTAGGTAACAGCTCTTAGCTTGCCCAATAAAGTTAGGAATCCTTAACCTGTAAATAGTTGTCAATAAAGCTAGGGGTCCTTAACCTTATCAAACCCTGTTTAAAAAAAAAAAATGAGAGATGGTCAAGTGTTTTGAGTCTTCTTCGTATGATTTGTTTCTTTGTGCAGTACTCTGCATTACTGTCCCTTTGTCAAGAGTAATTTGGAGACCAAAACTGAACAGATACTCAAGATAAAGTCTAACAAGTGAATTTTTCTTCAAAATTACTTCTTGAATTTTGAAAATCCACTTTAAAAAATTAACACTCTCTTGTATATTACATTCCCGGGATTTGGGGGTATTTAAAAGTTATGCTTACTCCACGATCCTTCTTTTTTTCCTTTAATTTTTTGTCAAACTTTTTGAACACTTTTTTGGGGACTGTTAATCTAAACAAATTCCCATGCATTGCCCGCTGAAACCGTTTACGGGTTTCTGACTACAATCCATCGAGAACGAACACTCAAGAAACGGCAATATCAGGTAAAAATGAGAATCTTCAAGTACCCCGGTAATAACGTATCTGCAGATTTGAAGTACCTCATTTTACCGGGCAAAGTCACTAAAAAGTGGACCCAATTTTGTATTTTTAAAAAGTATTGTCTCTCGTTTTCACAAAGCTTACAACTACCGCCACACATGCGTATATTAATTTGATTCTGGTATCAATGTCCCAAATCATTTGCGGACTTTTTGGGCTTCACAGCGATGGCTTTCCATCAAACAATCTTTGGCCCTTTTAAAAAATGTTTCGGGTATCGGGGTATCTTGTTTTCTCGCAACCGATTGATACCCTTTCAACAGGTTTTCAAAGCAAGAGCGTTTCCCCAGCTCAACCCATCACCGCTTTGTCATAAGTTGACAACTTCTTTATATGTCCCCATGATTGCAATTCCTATGTGTCAAGGGTACCACATTTATGAGATATAAAAATCGTTCTGACATGTCAAGGCATTTTAATGTCTGAAAAATTTGTTCCTGGTTTCTGTCTTGTAGACATCAGAACAAGTGTGTTCTGAAATGCTGAAAACAGACTTGGACTCACAAAAACTTACCGTTCCTCCGTTTTTTTTTTGGGTTACTGATAGCTAACTTCAGTACATTACAGTACATTGCTGCGTTGAACGGTCAGAAAAAGAGTCTGAAATACAAGTCTTTATACACCTTTTACCATGTATATTTGCAGGCACTGCAGAGGCCTGTACCCTGCTAAACTGATCCCAGAAACGAGCTCTCGGGGCAGCAAGGTATCGACATACGAAGCAAAATTTCCTCTCTGTTGTCTTGAAAGGGAAGGATTGATTTTTACTTATAAAAATTAAACTATCAAGGTGCCGTTTCTCCTCTGTATATGGTTACATATGAAATAGAAGGTAACTATTATATTTCCTTCTGAAGAAGGACCGCGGGAGGGCGTGGGACGGGGGGGGAGGGGGAGAAAGCTGGCCTAACAGTGAGACGCACTGCAAATGACCTGGGCCCCCATTCTTGCGGGGTCACCGGCACTAACGACGTGGGTGTTGACACCAATCCGTTTTGGGCCATTAACAACCCAATTTCCTTTTAGAATTGCAGGAGGATTGACCTTACAAAACCCGCATTTTTATAACAGCGGGTTTGTTGCCCGGCCCCCAGTACATTGTGGAAGACAGTGTTATAGAAAACTGATACAGTCCACCCCTCCTGTTTATCTCTCCCCCCCTCTCTCTCTCTCCTCCTCCTCCCCCTCTCTTCTCTCTCTCTCTATCCCCCCTCATCTCTCTCCTCTCCTCCCTCTCTCTCTCTCTCTCTGTCTCTCACTCCCCTCTCTCTCTCTCCTCCCCCCTTCTCTCTCTCCTCTCTCCTCTCTCTCCTCTTTCCCCCCCAATTTTTAAAGTCGGCCAAATAGATAAAATTATCAGTTAGCAAAAATTTTCTTTTAAAAATTTAAATCGTTTAAAAAATTTTCTCTTATACTTTTAAAAAATATTTTTTTTTTAAAAATTGAATTAAAAAAATATTTTTGTACCAAAAAAAACCCTTTTAAAAAACTTATTAACCCAATAAAATCGCAATTTAATTTAGCCTAACCCAATTTAAAATATATTTTAATAGTTACAACAATTTAATAAAAAACAAACACAAAAAATATATTTTCTTTCGTTGGGTTCAGAATGACTTTTTGTGAAACATTACTTTAAAAAATTTTTTTCGCTTCCATATTTGGGCAAAAAGAGCGGGCAATTAAAGCCAAAACGCAAGTTTTCCTTTTCAACACGACATTTACACCGAGGATATCTTTTTCTTTTAACTCAGAATGATGCACCCTTTGGTATATCACTCAATTTTCTTAAACTTTTTTGGGTAATGAACATTTTTGATTGTGTGTATGTGAAATGCAGCCTGCTCATGGTCGGTAGACAGGTTTTAAACTTAACAATCTATTTTAAGGGTTTAATTGCGGGGGGCGGAATCAAGAGGAGACATGTCTAAATATACAAAAAACCTGGGACAATTTTACCAGATCAAGAGGAGACATAGTCAAACATAAAAAATACCCCCAGGACATGGGTTTTTGACTAAGCAAGAGGAGACAAAATCTAAACAAAACAAAATTCTCCAGGACATGGGGGTTCCCAAGAAAGGGAGCATAGTCTAAACATCAAAAACTCCGGGACATGGGTTTGACCAAGCAAGGGGAGACATAGTCAAAAAAACAAAAACCCCAGGACATGGTTTGACCAAGAAAAGGGGAGACTAGAAAAACATAAAAAAATTCCCAGGACATGGGGTTACCAAGAAGAAAACATATCTAAACAAACAAAATTCTCCAGGACATGGGGTTGACCGAGCAAAGGAACATATCAAAACAAAAATATTCTCCAGACATGGGGGTTGACCAGGCAAGAGGAACTAGTCTAAACATAAAAATTCTCCAGCTAGGGTTACCAAGCAAGGGGAAACATAGTCAAACTCAAAATTCCCCAGGAAAAGGGGTTACCGAGAAAGAGGAGACTAGTCAAACATACAAAATACCCGGGACATGGGGTTGACCAAGCAAGGGAGCCATAGTCTAAACATACAAATTCTCCGGACATGGGGTTTGACCAGACAAAGAGACAAGTCAACAAAAAAAAACCCCCGGACATGGGGTTGACCGAGCAAGGGGAACATAGCCCTTAAAACAAAAAATTCCCGGGACATAGGTTGACCAAGAAAGGGGACAAGTCAAAACAAAAAAAATTCTCCGGGACATAGGGTTGACCGAGCAAGAGAGACATAGTCAAACTACAAAATTCCCAGGACTTTGGGTTGACCAGAGAAAAGGGGGGACATGTCTAAACATAAAAAAAAAGTTGACCAGAGCAAGAGGACATAGTCAAAAACATCAAAATTCTCCAGACATGGGGTTGATAAAGTCTTTAATATGAGGGACCAAAAAACAGGGGCAAACTTGTGTAAAACAATAAATCCATAAAACGATAAAAAAAAAGCATCATTTTTACAATATGAGAATTTAAATATTGAGCCAAATATAAACAGGTCAAGAGCTGGGCCAACCCCTCCCAACAGATTCAAATATGTGTGGACAAATTTAATATCCAAATGGGGACCGAAACGTCGTCGTAAGTTTTTTTTTTCTATGTGCGGTTATTTGTAGGTTCCATCACATATTGTACATATCGTCAACGAACAGCGATCATCGCACTTACACTTTTCTCCCTTTTCCCCCTCTTTTCCCAGCATAATCTCTTTACTTTCTCCTGGAAATCCCGAAGGAAATTAGCGGGAGATAAGAAGCGTCACTCATATCCTTCCCACTCTCTCTTTCCATCTCTGTAGCTTCCCTGCTTCTCTCCCTACCCATCGTCTATTCTTCTCTGTTCCTTTCACATGCAGAAAGCATAAAGATTTAGTTTTTTAAAGGTTTAACAGGGAGGGGGATTTTTTTTCAGACATTTTCCCCTCTGGGGAGGTTCCTTGAGGGTGAGGGGCTCTTGATGGGGGAATTGGGATCTATGTTCCAATACCCAAATTAACCGAATGTCTTTTCCTCTCTCGGGGGGTGTGTAAAACCCCACGGGTTTTTGCACCCCATCATCATAAAAAAATAATAATAAATTCATAATAATCCGAGATTAAGGCACTGTCATTTTTTTTTCGTTTTACCCGTAGCGCCAAACAATTTTTTGTGTTTCAAAAATCTTAATGGCATAAGTTTTCATTTTTTTTTTCCCGTCACAGACCCCTGACAAAATGGCCACTGACACCCTGACAGAAGCTTCAGAATTATACAGAAATGGGGAATACATGCTGTTGCTGTTTCAAATAGTCATAGTTGCAGGAATAGTATTCATCATAAGATTTTTGTAGTTTATGCCTTCTATCCCCCCACCTTTCCGTTTTATGTACTTCTGGTTTTTCGTAGGACAAATTTTGTCTTCATTTTCCCCATGATGGGGGTGGTGAGAGGGAAGGGGGGGAGAGCCTCCGCTTTTTTATTCCCCCAAACCCCGGGTAATAATACTAAGTGAAGAGAGTTGACGATGTCTTCTTAGATAGCCCGTGGGGGTTTTAAAAAACAAAGACAGATCCTTTCTTTTCCAGCTCTCTCTCCTCTCTCTCCTCACCCCCCACCCCCTCTCTCTCTCTCTCTCCCTCTCTCTCCTTTTTCCCCTCTGTCCCTCTCTTCTCCTTTCTCTCTCTCTCTCTTTTTCCCCCCTCTCTCCCTCTCTCTACCCTCTTCCTCCCCCCCACACAGGATCACGCACGGACTGTCACGCCCGCCAGAAAAAAACCCTTTTAATTATATGCCGCAGGGCCCCCCGACGAAGGGCCCTGGACTATTGAACTGTTTTTAAGGGGCGGGGAAGGAGGGAGGAAGACGAACAAAAGGGAGGAAGAAAAAGGGAAAAAAGAAAGGACGAGAGGGAAAGGGATATGGGCGAGGCACCCTGGGCTCCCCCGTGTGACAGTATTATCTCAGATTTTCACGCCAAACGAGATACACCCTTTTCAGATGAGGGGGAAGGGGTTTTGAGGAAAAAACAAGAAATGGGGGGGAAGTAGAAGGGCGACAAGAAAAAAGGAAAAAGGGAAGAAAAGAAGGGGTTGGAAAAGGGAGAAGGGGGGGAAAGAAATTTTTTTTAAAATTTTTAAATCATAACTGAGAGGAGAGAACTTTTTAAAAAATGGAAAAAGGGAACTGGGGGAAACCCTTTAAAGGGGCATTCATCCGTTTTTTATAAGATGGAGTGAGGAGGAGAGAGGGATTATAAGGAAATAAATTCAGGGGGGGAGCGAGCGCCATCGTTTATGATGGGGGGGTGGAATGGGGATGGTGTTGCGAAGAGGAATGACTGAGATAGAAGGGGCTATATGAGGGGGGAAACTCAAATACGAAGATGCGATGGGGAAAAGGGGGGAGATGACAAGAGAAGTTCGGGGGGGGGGTAACGGGGGGAAATGAAGATGGGAGAAAAAGATGAAAGGGGAAAAAAAAAGGGAAAGGGGGGATATGAGGTAAAAAAGGATGAAAAGAAAAGGGGTAAAAAAGGGGAATTGAATAGAATTGTGGATGGTTTTTGGTTAAGATGTGAAAATTTCCCCTGAAATTAGGAAATTCACAGAATTATACAGGTTCAAGTAAATTATGGAGGTTCAAATGAAATTAAAGTTTAGAAAATTAAGCAGGTTTAAATGAATTTAAAAGGTTTTTTGGGAATTAAAGCACTTTAAGTAATTAAGCAGCTTCAAGGTACTTAAAAAAACAGCTCAAAGGGGATTAACAATTTAAGGTAAAAAATTTTGAGCTTCAAGGGAATTTAAGCAGCCAAAAGGGGTATTATACAGTTCAAGAAATATAGACTTCAAGGTGAGTTTAGCAGCTCAAGGAATTATAGCAGCTTCAAGGAATTATAGAAGCTTCAATGATTTACAGCTTCAAGTGAGTTTGAGCTTAAGGTGATTATAAAAGCTTAAGGGGATTTACAGTTTAATTAGAGCTAAAAAGGGAAATTATTGACTTGGAAGGTGAATTATAGCAAAATTTAAGTAATTTTAGCAGCTTAAGGTGAATTATACATTAAGGAAATTATAGCGCTTTAAGGGAGTTAACAGCTTAAAAGGGTTATAGCATTCCAAATAATTATGCAGCTTTTAAGGGGAATTTTAGCAATTAAAAAAATTTAAACACTTCAAGGTGAGTTTTTAGACTTCAAGGTGAAAATCAGCTTCAAGGTGAATTTAAACAGCTTAAAGTGATTTAGCAGCTTCAAAGGGGAATTATCCGCTTCAAGTGATTAAAAAACCCTTAAGGTGAATTACAACTTCAAGGAAATTTAACAGTTAAGGTATTTTTGCGCTTCAAGGGGAATTAACACTTCAAGGGAATTAAGCCCCTTTAAAGGGAAAAAACAGCAGCTTTAAGTTTTATAGCAGGTCAAAGGGTTTTTTTGCAGCTTTAAAATGAATTAAACCAGCTTCAATGGGTTTTTAGCACTTAAAAGGGGATTAGCAGCTTCAAGGTGAATTTAGCAAATCAGGGATTATAGCAGCTTTTTAATTATTAAAAAAAAAGCTTCAAGGATTTAGCAGCTTTGGTAAATTTTTCAAAGTGAATTAAATACAGCTTAAGGCGAAATTAAACACCCCGCTTAGAGCTTAAAATAATTATCATTCAAGTGATTTTTATTTTGTTAGAAAATTTTTCCAACAAGTTTTTTTAAATATAGGGAAATTACTGTAAAACGAAACCTAAACCGCCCCCGTAAGGTCTTTGGGTCTTTTTCTTTCAACGGGGGTGAAATATTTTATTTTTAATTGGTAACACAACCCCCCAAATTTTAAAAAATATTAAAAAAAATTAATTTTATATTAAATTTTTCCCTTTTTTTTCCTTCTAAAAACCGCTAGATAAAGGGAAAATCTTTCTCCCTTTTTCCTTTGGTCAATTCACAAACCAAATGGGGAAAAAATTTTAAATTAATAAAAAAAAAAAAAAAATTTATAAAATTATCTTAATTTTTTTTTTTTTCTAAAAGCCGTTTTTTATTTTAAAAGGGGAAAAAATTTTCCCCGGGGAAAGCCATGCTTGAAAAGGGGGGATTGGGGAGTATGGGATAACCCCTTTCCCCGAGAATTTACAAAAAAGAGAAAAGAAAAACTTTTTAAAAACGGATGTTTAAATTCGGATTTTGGGAAAAAAAAGTGAGCAAAAGTATAATAAAAAAAGGTTGGATTCCTGGAAGGAAAAAAGGAAGGGTGGGAGTTTGGTGGGAGGAAAAAAAAATGGGATTAAAAGGAGGCCCGAAATTAAGTAAAGGAAGGGGTGAGTAAAATTTGGGGGAAAGGGGAAAAAAGAAATATGAATTGTAAAAAGGTTTTGGGTTAAAATAAATTTAGAAAAAAGGGATAATAACGTTATGGGGAAAGAGGGGTGTAGGAGAAGAAGATTTTGGGGGGGGGAAAAAAGGAATTATAGAACCTTTGAACCAAGTGAAGGTAAATTTTGGTAGGGGAGAAGCTAAAGAGGAGAATTTTTAGAGAGGGTTGGGGAGTAATTTGGGGGGAAGGTTAAAAGAAAAGGCCCCTTGTGAATTTGTATAGAAAGGGGTTTTGTTAAAGGAAAACAAAAAGAAAAAAGAGGATAAAAAAGTAAACAAATATATGTAGCAAAGAAGTATTTTGGATTATGATTTTGGAAAGGGGGAAAGGTTTGATAATTCAGATGTCTGTTTTAGAGGGGACAGAAACAGAATTTTTTTGAGTTAATAAAGTGAAAGGAGGGGATACAAGAAAAGAAGCCTTTTGAAAGGGAGGGGAGGTTTTAAAAAAAGAGGGGGTTGGGGGAAAAAATAAACAGCTGTTGGAGGGATAGATGGGCTAATGAGAGCATAGGCATGGGGTCGAAGAGGAAATGGGGTGGGTTTTTAAAAATGCAGTGAAAAGAGTGTTCAGCAGAAATTTGTGGTTAAAGAAGAACAAGGAAGCTATAGGAAAGGTAGAGGGAGTGTGGACCAGGTGTTTATAGCGAAACATATAAGTGAACAGTATTTAGATAAGCAAAGAGGTTTTTGTGGCATTTATGGATTTGGAAAAGGCGTATGACAGGGTGGATAGGGGGCAATGTGGCAGAATTTGCGGGTGTATGGTGTAGGAGGTAGGTTACTGAAAGCAGTGAAGAGTTTTTAAGAGGATAGTGAGGCTCAAGTTAGAGTATGTGGGAAAGAGGGAGATTATTTCCCAGTAAAAGAAGGCCTTAGACAAGGATGTTTTGATGTCACCGTGGTTGTTTAATTATTTATAGATGGGGTTGTAAGAGAAGTAAATGCGAGGGTCTTGGCAAGAGGCGTGGAGTTAAAAGATAAAAATCACACATAAAGTGGGAGTTGTCACAGTTGCTCTTTGCTGATGACAAATGTGCTCTTGGGAGATTCTGAAGAGAAGTTGCAGAGGGTTTTGGGGGAAAGAATTTGGTAGGGTATGCAACAGAAGAAAAAATTAAAAGTGAATACAGGAAAGAGTAAGGTTATGAGGATAACAAAAAGATAGGTGATGAAAGATTGGATATCAGATTGGAGGGAGAGAGTATGGAGGAGGTGAATGTATTCAGATATTTGGGAGTGGACGTGTCAGCGGATGGGTCCCATGAAAGATGAAGTGAATCATAGAATTGATGAGGGGAAAAGGGTGAGCGGTGCACTTAGGAGTCTGTGAAGACAAAAAACTTTGTCCTTGGAGGCAAAGAGGGGAATGTATGAGAGTATAGTTTTACCAATGCTCTTATATGGGTGTGAAGCATGGGTGATGAATGTTGCAGTGAGGAGAAGACTGGAGGCAGTGGAGATGTCATGTCTGAGGGCAATGTGTGGTGTGAATATAATGAAGAGAATTCGTAGTTTGGAAATTAGGAGGAGGTGCAGGATTACCAAAAACTGTTGTCCAGAGGGCTGAGGAAGGGTTGTTGAGGTGGTTCGGACATGTAGAGAGAATGGAGCGAAACAGAATGACTTGAAGAGTGTATCAGTCTGTAGGGGAAGGAAGGGGGGGTGGGGGTCGGCCTAGGAAAGGTTGGAGGGAGGGGGTAAAGGAGGTTTTGTGTGCGAGGGGCTTGGACTTCCAGCAGGCATGCGTGAGCGTATTTGATAGGAGTGAATGGAGAAAATGGTTTTTAATACCTGACGTGCTGTTGGAGTGTGAGCAACGTAACATTATGGTGTTTTGAGGAGGTAGATCATGGTAATGAATATGATATTGTGTATATGGACTTCAGTAAGGCTTTCGATAGAGTTCCACACCAGAGGCTATTGAGGAAACTTAGGGCACACGGAATAGGAGGAGAAATTTTTTCCTGGGTAGAGGCATGGCTGACAAATAGACAGCAGAGAGTTTGCATAAATGGGGAGAAATCAGAATGGGGACACGTCAAAAGCGGTGTTCTTCAGGGATCAGTGTTGGGCCCGTTGTTGTTCAGAATTTACATAAACGACTTAAATGAGGGAATAAATAGCGACATAAGCAAATTTGCTGATGACACCAAAATAGGCTGTCCAATTCATTCTAATGAGGACATTAGAGCACTACAGGATGATTTGAATAGACTGACGCAATGGTCGGAGAAGTGGCAGATGAAGTTTAATATTGACAAATGCAAAGTTCTAAATGTTGGACAGTTAAATAACCATGCCACATATAAACTAAATAATGTAGATCTTAATACTACCGATTGCGAAAAGGATTTAGGAGTTCTGGTTAGCAGTAACCTAAAACCAAGACAACAGTGCATTAGTGTTCGCAATAAAGCTAACAGAATTCTTGGCTTCATATCTAGAAGTATAAATAATAGAAGTCCTTAAGTATGTTCTTCAACTCTATATATCCTTGGTTAGGCCTCATTTAGACTATGCTGCTCAGTTCTGGTCACCGTATTACAGAATGGATATAAATGCTCTGGAAAACGTACAAAGGAGGATGACAAAGATGATTCCATGTATCAGAAATCTTCCCTATTAGGATAGACTGAGGGCCCTGAATCTGCACTCTCTCGAAAGGCGTAGAATTAGAGGGGATATGATCGAGGTGTATAAATGGAAAACAGGAATAAATAAAGGGGATGTAAATAGTGTGCTGAAAATTTCCAGCCAAGACAGGACTCGCAGCAATGATTTCAAGTTGGAAAAAAATTCAGATTCAGGAAGGATATAGGAAAGTACTGGTTTGGTAGTAGAGTTGTGGATGAGTGGAAAAAGCTCCCGAGTACAGTTATTGAGGCTAAAACGTTGTGTAGTTTTAAAAATAGGTTAGATAAATACATAAGTGGGTGTGGGTGGGTGTGAGTTGGACCTGACTAGCTTGTGCTGCTGGGTCTGGTACAGTGCTCCATCCTTGAGTGGGGATGACCAGACTGGGTGGGTCATTGGGATAATCCGGGGGGGTGGGTCATTGGTCTAATCCGGGGGGGGGGACATGGACCTGTTCTGCATGGGTCAGTAGGCCTGTTGCAGTGTTCCTTCTTTCATATGTTCTTATGTTCTTATGAAACCGGCAGGCCGGACTTGAGTCCTGGAGATGGATCGTACAGTGCCTGCACTCTGAAGGAGGGGTGTTAATGTTGCAGTTTAAAAACTGTAGTGTAAAGCACCCATCTGGCAAGACAGTGATGGAGTAAATGATGGTGAAAGTTTTTGTTTTTCGGGCCACCCTGCCTTGGTGGGAATCGGCCAGTGTGTTAATAATAATAATAATAATAATAAATTACCCCTAGGGGGTATTATGTCAGCATATTTCATTCACTGATTGCTGACAAACTTACTTGTGTGGTCTCAAAAGTCCGCTTATCTCTGGGGTTTATGATAAGTGACTAACTCGTAACTTCGACTCAACTGCGCAGTCAATAGTAATACATCGCGAGTTAGAACACTTACCTGGGTATATGAATCTGACCCGTAGTTATGCCCGGATATCCGTTGAGTTGATTGAAGAATAGTGTTCTTTGAAGAATGTCGAACTACGCTCTGTTGGATCGCAACACTCGTTGTTACACTGTTCATCAATAATTGTTCACACAATATCACTAAGAAGTTGATCACACTTCTCTGTAAGTGTTTATCATGTTTTGTGAGACACTTTGTTCACACTAACGCACAGATCGTTCTTTGTTGGTTATCCTGGCGTCAGTGTGACTCTCAGTAGAGTCAAAAGTAATCTCAAGAGTCACAGCTCCTACATGTCACTGCCCCCAGCACATAAAGGAAAAAACTGACCTAGTACGTTTTGCTTCCTTGCCACTTCCTCCATGAAGCAAAGCAGAATGTTTGATTCTTGCGTTTAAGCATAGACAACAAGCACTATCTTTACCATGGTA